>JAHZNE010005937.1:0-28962 GCA_027744055.1 Callyntrura sp. NNG-2020
CAAAAGGAAAGTTAATAAAGATTTCCTACTGTTACGTAAATCCAATTTCTATGAAAAATGGAATGCGTTCATAACTTTTATAGTCTGAGTTTATATGTAACCCTTACCATTATGACGCGGCAAGCGAGAATATACACCAACGTCCTACTGCGCAATGTGAACATATGAGGTCTGTACATGTGTGTAATGTTACTTTGCATATTTATACTTGCTCTGAATATATAATTTCGAAATTGAGAAAACATGAATGAATATGATTCATATGATTTATTGATAATTGCCGAAATGGTTTTTAAAGCTATGTATAAAATGGCCAATTGGGCTTCGGCACAACATATGCCACTTTTTACTTGTAAAAGCAACAGGAGCTCAATTGTGCCATGGACTTTTAAGAATACTAGTAAATATGCGAAACTTTCTGTGTCTCGGTGTCCAGTTAGTTCCATTTACTTTATTATAGCTGCTACTTACGAGCTGCTGGCAGATCAACTGGCAGATCAACTGGCATTTTCAGTTGTTTTTAGTGATCGATCGTAAACCCCGCTCGTAGCGGTGCACACACATATATATATATATGGCCCTATATAAAACTTGTTGTTTTTGGAATATGTTGGAGTCAGCAGTAAAAAATTGCCTTTCTGGAAATACGGCGTTCGTCGGAAACATTTGGATACCAGCCCTAACAGCCATAACTTACAAAGAGTCATCAAAACAGGTATGCAATAAACCAGAAAATGCACGATATTGTAAAGACCAAAACAAGACATTCTTGCTTTCGCTTGAATGGAGTCAAAAGCTCGTTAAGAATACCCTTTAAAATAGTTGCATATTTGATTCTATAAGGAACGTCAAAAACAGACAAAGAAGTAGTACTATAACATGCTGCTAATGAAGTGTGAATTTTTATTAGAGGGCTTTTTCCTGCAGAGTGAGTGCAAGAGGGAGGGATGGAAAACTACAGAGTTGCAGTGTCTTCTTTACCAACAGCGCCGTAAGTTTTTCCTGAAATATCGAACCCCATTTACCACAGCCAACACTGAGATGTGTGTGTATACTCCAGTGCGGTTTTCATAGACAAACCCATTTCATTTTGCGCGCTAGACTTGGCTCGTACAAAAACGACTTTTAACATACATATGCCACAGTTACGTAAATTGCCTTTTGTAGCAATTAAAATTATCTGCACTGGGGAAGACCATATATACACTCCACCAACCTACATAAATTATTGGCATGAGTGAGGTAAACTTGGCTGAGAAGTGTGTCGCTATACAACTGCACAGGGTACTGGGTACAGTGGGTACTCACTTTATTATATAAAAATAGTTGAGCATTAAAAGGCGCGCATTGAAAATTCAACTTTTAAAGAAATATATTATAGTTATATGGCTTTACCTTATTATACAACTCTTAAAATGAAAAAACATTAAATTGGCAATGGGGGCAAGCATATACGTAATGTCTAGCTCAAGTAGAAACTTACTCTCCAACGGGATTTTGCAAAATTCTTCTTCAGTTGCTCTGAGACGGTTCCATGAATGTTCTTGTCGCTTGCTGCGTTTCCAGCAATCCTATAAAAATAAATGATGCAAAAATCAAACATTATTCTCCGCTGCAGTAGCTACTTTTACAATTCTAGACCTATATACTCTCACTAATAATGTTCTGAAGCATGTATGTTGAGAAAAACGAAAAGTTGGTGTTGCTAACAATGCGACGGACGTAATGCGCCTCTCCCCCTACTTGTATCCTTCATGCAGCGAATTACACCAATGTGTCTTGCTGGTCGTTCAAAATTAGCAATGACAAGTTTCAATCTTCTCTTTGTGCTACTGGTACAATTGTACAATGTTATCTAAACCCTGTGTTCCATTCAACGAGATGGGCAGAAACGTGAAAGAGAAGGGTTCTATTTTTGTGAGGACTTCTCTCAAGGGCTGTACTTAAAACATGACAGAATTGTGATAGCTGAAGCAGATAAACGTTGTGCACCAACAGAACAGGATTTTTTACAATGCGAAATATGAATTACATGAAAAGAGAATTCCATACATAACATAATCTCTATTCACTCTCGGCGCAACATGGTGGGCTTATATACGGGAAGAACATCATCATTATTATTACATCTACACAACTTTCTCTTTTCATCCTGATCCTAATGTTCTGTTGTGTTGTACTTTCACACAGATTGTATCAAACGGATCTAGAAGAGTATCAAGTCACTCTTGTGGGGATAAAGAGCATGAAAGTCTTTCACATAACGCCACTCAACGTGTGTACAGACAAAGATAAGGTTGACAGGTTGTTAGTTCATTCTTTATTAAAGAACGTGTGCATAATATGACTAAAAGTAAACTACATTCGAATCTGGGTTATGTGGCACTAATAAGGAAAGAAATTACATCTGTTACTGTATTACAACATGCAAACAAAGGGATTGTGAGAATAATTACGGGACGAGCAAATGTTCCCTTTGTGGAAATTGGATTAATCCAGAATCTACACCGCACGGGGATTGCAACATGGTGATTATATGGTCTGTAGTCTCATAATTCTTCTTTTTATAGCCCACAAAAAAGAAGAAGAAACGTGGGACATGTAATTTGTCGCCACGTCATCTATAATTGCACTTTGCACATTACAAACGCTTTTTACGGAATTTAAGTATGCCCATCTTTTCATACAGCAAACATCAGGGAATTAATGATAAGCAGGGACATTAAAGAGCAATTAAATCAGAAGGCTAGAAAATGGTAATCGCCCATAAAAATGGTAGGTTCTTCAATTTTTTGGCATGTGTTTTTTTTGTAAATTGTAACTTGAAACACAAACTTTTTTACATTTATCAGGATTTGCGGGTATAAGTATATGCCTACAAGGACAAAAATGATCGCGTCGTTTTATATACATGCCTACACCATACCTATTCATATGTAGCCTTGGTAGACAACTTTTTGAAGCTAAAATAGCTACTCTAACAAGTAGACCGTAGTTGTAGGTTAATTAGACCGAAACAGTAACAGGTTTCTTGGCGAGAGTAATGAGACAATGTTAGTTAGCCCAGTGACATCGACATCTTGTATGAATATCATGCATTTCTTAACGCCGAGTGTGAAAAGAATGTATTCTTGATTTGAGTAGGTGCAAAGTGAGAATTAATTTATGACAAGTTATTACAGAAGGGGAAAATTCATTGTGAGTGAACAAAAGATTTCGATTATAACTTTCTGGAAATGGAGGCCATATAAGATTTTTTACTTACCAGGGGTGCTGCAGAGCTTGTTTACAGGTATACCTCTTATCCACATCCACACACATAAGTTGACGAATAAAGTCTTTTGCTGAGTCGCTAATATCATCCCAATACGGCGAGTCAAACTCAAACTCACCTAAAAATAAAATCATTCATCTTATAAAAAATTCATAAACAACGCATTACTTGCTGGTAGGGAGCACCACTTCGTCGCAATTCTCATCTGTATCATTACGACTTTTTGTTAAACTTTTTTTCTACGTTGACATAATAAATTTCCCTGGGGAGACTAAATACGACATAGATTATTCATCAATCAAATTCTCGGTGTAATGTGGGAGAAAAAAGGCGGAATTTATTATGTGATAAATGACTGTGAACAAAATCACAGCATACATATGTAACACCGTTTTGGTGTGAGATATATACTGACCTTTCAGGATCTGAGCAAACAGATTTGCATCATTTTCATCGTAGAATGGAGGATATCCACAGAGCAGGATATACGAGATTACTCCTATGCTCCATACGTCAACGGCTTTTCCATATGGCTTTTGTGCGAGTACTTCTGGAGCTGTCGTGACATTAAAGCAACACAATGTATTGAAATTAATACGAAGAACTACTAGTTGTTCCAAACAAAATTACATGTTGTGTCGTTGTGTATATATAAACCGAACCGTATGTTGGCCTGCATATACCTACCTGCATATAAACTACCAACACATCACACGTATTTTATTTTATTACTAATATGCTTTGTATTTATTACATTACATCATGTGTGAAACAAATAATGCTTTCACTACACAATCACATACACTATTTACATGCAAGTGCAAAAATTAAGGACATAATATTACAACAGCCGTTAAAAAAATCGCAGCTTTTCTCAGAAAAAAAGACGGCCGGTTTATTTTTTATTTCTTCATAGTTGTACACAGGCGAAGAGAATCTTTGTTTGAGAATTTACTTTTCTCACATTTTTTAAAACATATATTTATTACACGGTGAACATGACACACTCGACACTTCTGCATAGTACTACAAAAGCTCAAATGAAATATTATGAAAGTGCTGGCAGGAAAGTATAATGTATACGCTTGAGAGATAGTGTGGGAGTAAGAGATCAAAAGGAAATGAATAATAGTTATAAGGATGACGAAAAGCTGCAGCGTGCCCGGCCTTTTTGCTCAATTTTCTTTTGAAAATGATAACAGAATATAATGTTAATGTCTTCTTCAAGTTTCCTTTATTTCTCCAAGAAGCATTGGCATGAGTGAGCGTACACTTTCCCATTTCGTCATTTCCATCATCATCCTGATAGTGAAAGCGCGGACATGAGTACACACATCATTGTAATATGTAGGCACCAAAATGGTATGTTTTATGGAAGTACATGGTGCATTGTGTTGCCATGACATGGTCATATAACGATGGTTATGGCTACACATACATATAAATCTGTTAAAACTGCCTCGCACAGCTACATTACTTTTATCATTACTACCGAAGCAGCAGCTTGGAGAATCACACAGTTTCCTCGTAAACAATAGAACTCGACAGAGCAGCTCAATTGTTGAGATGAACTTATTTTTTTCCCGAATGTTTTCAACATCAGAGAAAAATAAACGAGCCTCATAATACTGCTACTACCCGTAAAAAAAAGAAAGCCACGAACTTGGACAGCAACTAGCATGCCGTTGACGGACCCATTTAAAAATACGACACGAACTCGTAATCGTGAAGATCGTTTCCTCTATTCATCCTTATAGCAATAATAATACACATACATTTACGCATATCTCCTCAATTGTGCTTCTCCTACTCCATTACACTTTCATAAGTGAATAAGTACTTACCGATCTGGAGGGGTATTGTACGTGGTACAGTTATGCCCGTTATGTGTGCAATATCAGTATCGGAGAAACGAGAAATAAGTGCTTAAATGCCTATAGTAGCATCTACCCCGACCTCATCCGTCCATCCATTCGCTAGATGTTCCGTATAAAAATTCACACTTATTTACAACTTACTGACAAAAAAACCACCATGTCAACTTTATTACAGTTTTATCTCTACTCACTACGTTATAAATAAAACGTTATACAAGGCAGGCAATGCCGTAGAAAAACTGCTATTAAGACTGACTGTGCTTCAATCAAGTAATTTAGTCCCAGGGCCTCGTCAGCCCGTTTTATTGCTACCATTATATTGTATTTACTTATATATTATTACACGCTATTCCATTTTCAGAACTTTACAGTTCACAGGATTTTCACCATTAAGAAATCCACTTTGTGTCATGAAGAGCAATTTACTTGTTCGTTGTACAGAATATTTGCTCGCTATGGAGAAGACAAAAGGAAAAGTGGTAACTGAATGCAACGAGGGAAAATGTACGAAAAGGGTCTATCATCGTCACTACTTGTATCACGTAACGGTAACGCCTTCAAACGGATCATGGACGTTACGCTATTTATTTGAATGGTAGTCATCCTTTCTCGTTGGAACTGGCCAGGGTTGCAAGCGAAAAGCATTTTTTTCAAGGAGTTTCATGTTCCTACGGAAAAAACAAGACGCGTAGTAGCTGCATTTATTGTTCAGGCCTCAAAGCCTGTCTCTCTGCCTTGTCGTCAGTTTCTAGTGTAGTGTAGTGGTGTCGTCGTGAAAAAGACAGGTCTAGTTGTAATGAGCCTTTTAAATGGGAGCATCTGAAACTGACATTCTTTTCGCGTTGAAAGATACTTGAAGGCATTGGTTTGTATGGATGTATAAGAAGAACAAGTATGTCAGGTCTGACGACACATGTACGAAAATATACAAAAAAATGTATAAAAAAGAAAATAACAATTTTTGTTGACACGGAACGACGGAAATGGGTGAATAATTAGTTTCCTGATGCGATGCCTTGTTTCACATCACGCGCCCTTTTGTTTTTAGGAGCAAACTTTCTATCACACGATGTCTGGAGGGTTTTTTAATATAGCACATACAGGAGCATGTAATTACATTATAATTATATTATTAAGTCATTTCAATTCATGGTATACAGTAACTTATCGGCTCTGCTGCATGTTTCATTCTCATTAATTTTAATAAATTTCACTTCACTTTTTAAAAATATCGTAAAACGAAAAATGAGAGAGGGGAAACCAACACCAATTCTGGTAAAATAACAAAGTCATTTCGCCATGCCCCAATTATCTCTCTCCCATTTTCTCATAAATTCATGGAGGCACAGTTAACAGTTTCACACTTTCCTATCCCGCTCAGCACACACACGAATCATAATTGAATCCATTTTTCAATTTATTTAAAAAAAATATAATTATAGGGACGTATATAACAAGTATGCTGGTTAGATTGTTGTAAAGAAAATTAGGTTTGTGCCTTGTCCCTATACATTCTAAAAACTTTCTCCAAGTTGTATTACATTGTTGTACGCCGCGTTGTTCTTTCTGATATTGAAACTGTATTGGTTTCCACTTTTCTCATTTTGCACCGATTTCTCTTTAACGGGCAAAGTGAAAGTGAGTTTTATTACGACGCTGGTCATGAAGCCATTTGCGTTTTTTATTTTCATTTTTTAAGTTGCGATAACGAAGAAAGTAAAGAATAAAATAATTAAACAGCAGGAACCATCGTGACACGAAAGATGTACAACGGAAATGGGAATGAATAATGTTATATTAATATGTTACTGTACTAATTTGGGAATTACTTATTATGAATAACCATTTTGGGATTAGTACTTTGCCTAAATACATCCAACATTACATTTATCGATATCGTACTTGTGGTGGTCATACACCCTTAAAACGTCCTAACGTATGTATGTGTCGGTTAGCCCCGTTATCCTGTTTCCTGTGTCTATGCGAGGATGACATAGCCGGTACTACAAGACTACAACTACTTTTAATATCTCTGTGGGTTGCCTGCTATGGTAAAGTTGTAAAACTTTTGTACATATGTCGACTTTTGACTACATATCTTGCTTAAAGAACAATCTTTTAATGAAAGTGCAATTAACTATGTCCGTAGTATGAAAGTTGAAAATGCGGCGTTGGCCCTATTATGCTGGTGTGCTTTAACATAACGACGTATTGTTAGTAAGTTAGTACGTGTATTCATGTATTGAAGAATAAAGTAAGGGGATTCACTTTTAATTATCTGTAAGTAATCTTTCCATGGTCGGTCAGAATGGCAATTGACAAACTCCCCTACTTTGACGTAGTGTTTAATCTGATTGCCACATTTTAAGTCCTGCAAAGTTGGCAACCAAAAACGCAAACCATGCAAACGTAGCAAACTAAAAACACGCTACTTAAAAAGTTGCTGCATGTAAATTGTAAATGTGAAGAGTGATTTTTTAGAGTAGCCAAATTTGCATAGTCACTTTTTTGTTGCTACAGTTGCATGGCACACGTTTTCGATTGCCGCATTTGTATCAGCTCTCTTTTCGGTTACCACAATTGCATGGCTTAAAAATGCGGTAGTCAACTGAACAACTACAAGAAAGTAGGGGATTTTGCCAATTGCCATTCTGACCTACACTCTTTCATATAGCCGTTCCGATGCCTATATACGTCCTATCCAATAATAATGCACCTTGATGTATAGAATTAAACATAAAGACCATCTGAGTGTAAAAACAGTGTGGCGGTTTTTAAACTTACACTAGCACAAGGGGATGTGAAGGAAAGGATAAAGTAAACTGCATTTTTTCATTTCTAGAGCTTGGCCAAGTAAGTAACCGGGTATATTATAAAATACGTGAAGGTTCGTATACATAGTATATGGTTGATAGTAAAAAAAAGTTAAAGAAAATGTGATTTCGTAGGAGAAAGTTTTGAGACAACGGAAAGATAAGTGAGTCTGGTGAGCATAAAGTAAAAAAGAAGATGTAATGTCTCTTTTCTTATTCCCTTTTCCTCCATAATAAATACATTACTTTCACAAAAACGCATGCTGATGATATGACGATGGTGATCACGATGACTGTTCACATTTTATGTAGTGTAAGTATTAAACCGTCTTTTTTCTTCTTCTTCTTCTTCTTCTTCTTTTTTTTTTTTAGATATTTGAGCACATTTTATTACAGGCAAACATTTTGTCAGTCTAGAATAAGCTGTAAAGGCAAAAAATTGCTCGACATCTCTTGTAACTGCTACGGTTTGAGTTCCACCACCAGAGAGACGGAGTAGGTACGTGTGTATGTGTTTGTAGAGAAAACACAAAAGCAAGTGAATGTATCATCGTTCTCATCAACAGGAAACGAACGGATAGCAAAGTAGGTGCATAGGTATTGTGATAATACCATCATATATCCTTCAAGTGTTATACGCCGTAATATTGCAGTTTATTGTGCTTTCCCCCTTTTTCTCGTTTGCACGTTGCCTGTGAGAAGGTGTGCATTATGCGGAGAAAGAGCCGTAATAATAAGCAAGAGGGAAATGAAGGCAAGGCAGTCAAATCATTTCTCTTGTTAATTTTCCTTTTAGCAGTTTCTTTACCATCCCTACTTTCAGTACTACTATCATTACTTATTATTATTGTGTTTTATGCTCGTATGTATACACACATATATATATGCACGTTGGGCGGCGTGGTGGTAATATTTGACTGTTGAAACGAAGCCAGGAGATTGTTCTCCTTCTAGACATTACTCTTTTTTTCATGTTAAACGTCCTTATTCAGATTCACAAACACAAAGCTCGTATTTTTGCGGCCCATTTATTTCCTTTGGTTTTGGGTTGAGCTGGCAGAAATGGTAAAAAAAAGAAAATAGAGAGAAAGTTGCTCTGGGCAAATTAAATGTGAAAGGGTTCAGTGCCGTGTCTCTTTCTTTCGGTGAAATATAATCGAAGGGAGTACTAGATATTATGGGGGGTAATGGATGATAAGGCCCTCATATAAAAGTGTGGCTGTAGGAAACATTAGTTTGGCTGTATAGCCATGTATGTGATTACAAGTTGGTGGTAGCACAAGCGTCAATTCTTTCTTTTTTCCCTTGCGTTCCTGTGATAAAAACTTTCATTCGAGAGTAATGAATAGGAGGGATGGACAGAGGGTAGAGATAGATATACTACTGCTTTGAGCGGAGGCGCGCATTAAACGAAAAAGGGATTTATATTTGCGGAATAGTGTGCATTTAGTAGACATGGTCACAGAAAGATGGAAATAATAATATATTATACTTACCCACATAACCAGGCGTACCACAGGCAGTGGCCATAATTCCTGAATCTTCCATCTTTGAAAGACCAAAATCGCTTATCATGATCTTACTATCTTCATCCGCGCAGTAGTACAGGAGGTTTTCAGGCTAAAATGGAAGACACGTAATATCCCAAGAAATAGTTAAAATATAAAATTGACATTTCGATGTTTATTTCTCAGATTTTTTCCTATAGCTATTTTCTAATGCTTTGAGGAAAACGAGAAAACGAACGAACGAAAACAAATTCACGTTCGACTACTCTAATGGATGTACACACATATGTAAGTAGGTATTAAATTCTCCATTCAATGACGTAATAACGCTAACGGCAGTTAAAACACATATTGTGCATAAAGTATGGATTCCCCTGCAAATTTACGCCATCGCTTGAGAATCGTTAAAAATATCGAGATGTTCAAACGGCGAAGAAACATAAACGATCAATAGGAGTTCGGGATTCTATCTTGAACAAACTAACGAAGGTTTCTACCTACATTTTAACTTCCCCCGAGATTCCACTGCAACCAAGCATGGTGCACAGTAAATTGCTTGCATGTTTATGAGTCTCTGGGTAAAATCGAGACTAGTACACGAGTACTCATCTTCCCTACATTTAAAATGATGATACTCCCAAAATTTATTGTACTCAAGAGCAAAAATGTAGTAGTGTACGTACAAAAAAGTTGATACGAGAAATACAAAATATTTTATTACAAACCCCCCACAGTAGTCAGTATATAGTTTCTGCCCTGTTAACTTTAGCACACATCCAGTTTTCCGTGAACGAAAAGATAATACGTGAAAATCAAATAGGAGCCAAATGTTGTTTACCTTTAATAGTGGAAAGGAAATAAACAATTCGGCGATGCATGCGAAAGTCAAAGGTAGAAATCAATTGGGAGGTACATCCTACAACATCAAATAATATATGTAGAAATTGGGAGAAAAGGTCTGTTTGCAGAAAGGGGATATCTAGGGACATAAAATAATCATAAACTGCACGCTAATACAAAGGGTAAGTAGAACAAATGTTTTGAAATTCAACATTTAAACAATGGATAAAGAATCAAGGAGCCGTGAGGCTGCACACTGCACTGTATACATGATTACAGGGAAAACAGTTCTTGTAGAAAAATCACAAACGTACATACTTGCCGACGGCAAAAGGAAGATATTGGCTTCATATTTTAAATAAATAATATTTTGCCGCTACGCACTCTTTTATTTGAAGAACAGTGCTGTGAGATGGTGGAATTATTTCAATCTCTCACTCCGAAAAAGCCTCCCGACCCTACTTATGCCCACACAATCAAGTAAGTACTTTTGTGTGCTTTGGAGGATATGTATACTTATCTATAAATTATATATATTTGCTATTGTATGTCTGCCATTGTAAAAGGTTTATTTTATCACAATAGGTTTAACAACCATGCACACTTATAGAATAGCACAAATTACTCAGCTTCAATGGTTTCTACTACACTCTGTTGTTGCACCACCTAGCACGAAAGGCCGCAGCAGCAGGGTTCCACAAATTCCCATAACTGTACAACAATGATAGCTGGATTGTTGTAACCGAAGGAAATATGGTAGCAGTAGATAACGTGCTTCCATAAAGCTACAGAGAGGTTTCTCTAATATTTGAAATACTTGGGGCATCACAGGGATAAAGTAATCCGGGTCAAACTATGTATGTGCATTTAGAAGGTAGTACGTGGTAAATAAGTACCAAATTCGAGTTCGGGTGGTATACCTAAACAGTTTGTTCGCGTTTCCACTACAAGGCGACAATCGAAAATTTAGTTTTTATATTATTTTGTATTTTAGTAACCCTTGTCAAGACCAGTCGATCGTTAAAAAATTGATTAAAATGTATCCATGTTATAAGATTTTTTTTTAAATTTTGAGGTAGCCTGGTTTGGCCAATTCTGGTCAACCCTGGTGTACATACGTATGCATCCTTGTACTTTGTTCTGTTTTCTTTCTTTCTTTCTTTCTTCCATTGCTTTTTTTTGCAAAATTTGAATTCTAGTTGTCAGGGAGCTTTCGCAACCAGCTGGCGGAACAACCCGAAATTTTGAGGCCAAATAAACTTGATTGAGCATAGTCAATTCCCTAAGTCAACATCCTTGCAGATTGGATGAAGTTTGCACGGTCGGACAACCTGACAGACTGAAATATCAAGTCCATTAGGAGTCTCAATACTGCGCTACCTAGTAAACCGCGAGTCATAACTTTAACGGCCCTTTCCAAAGCGTTGCATGACTATCTAAAGAGGATGACTGCCGCCTGCTTTCAATATTAATGAATATACGTGTAACCATGTTCATCGCTACCGCTGATTTTCATCAAAATCATCATTATAATTATAATGAATGACGAATAAAAAATTTTCCAGCTCTTTGCGTAAACACTTGTGTGATGTGAGGTTTGCCGTCGTTTCACCACGTCTGTCTCTACACTTTGCAACTCGCATTTATCCATCATCTGCACATCTCCACACAGAAACGAGAGTGCGGAGAGAGAGAGTAGGAAAGTTCTTTTCTTTGTTCTATTCACTCATTGAATCCCTACTCACTCATTCATCCACTCGTTTACATTTTGGAAAGCCAGTGAGAAAAGTTTCGAAGGAAAACAGAGTTTTACAGAGATTCTCACAATGACTACTGCATCAACTACTACATTTACAAAAGTACAAACAGACGTGAACTTCTAAGGAAGAGTTACCACTACAAGGCAAACCGTTAAGGATCGAAAGACATGGAAAAAGAATTGAACAATAGCACACAAGTGCTGTGTTTGTGTAGTGTATAGTATTTATTTTCAAATAGTAGCCCTAGGTTTTATATTACAAATTATGGCTTGGTACTACCGTCGCGATCTGGTTCGAAATGGGTTATTATTCGACACATGGCACTACCATAATGGGATTGGAAATGAAACAGACTTCATCAATTTTAAATTATCTCATTTATTAGGAAATTTATTTGGATGGTGCATGCATTTCCAGGAAATAATTCATTATCAATGAGTCATTATCAATAGTTAAGACGACAGGAACAGGATACTTCATTAACACTTTGGTTTTCGAGAAATCTTTACAAATTCCGGATGTTAGAAATCGTTGATTATGTTGCTAATATTTTTCAACATTAATACTTTACTTTTCTTTTCTACTTTATGCTTTGTTGTCTTTTAAGTGCTGCCAGTTGCAAATTTATGGTTACCACATTCCAACGTGGGCTTGCATAGAAAACTGATGCAATCCAGATTGCCCTTAGTAGAATATAACATAGTCGTCGAAATTTCAGATAACTAACATGGAATGCAGTATTCAATTTTCAATTTATGTTTTATATGTACGCGTAAAACAGAAATACTAATAACTGGGTTCGGCTCTCGGGCGGTGTAAAATCTAAACATTTTCACCCGGGCTACTGCGGTATTAGAACCGAGTTGGATCGTGCCCTATACGAGAATATTCGGTACATGTCATATACACACAAAATACTATGGATCTAATGAATTAATTCCTTGGAAAACAAACTTTGTATACTAGATAATTATACATAATTGGGAAAAGTAGCTGCAAATTCTTAGACCACACAATCAAAACTTCCAATCTCTAATTTATAAGCGCATAGTTTTTATAACGGTATTCAGTATTTTTTGCTTGCAGATATACATATGTGCGCTATTGGGGATAATATTACATGTACTATTTATTACAAAGATGATGTACCTTTTAGGAAAATATATTAACTTAAATGTGTACCACACAAAAGAAATCGCCAAGTATTGGGGTAAATAGTAGGGGGAAAAAGCTCTCTGAACTTTCACGATTATAATCCCATTTTCGTGTTGAAACTTACAATTTTCGCGCGGACAACAAAATTAGCTTTCGTCTTTCGCTGTTCGAAAACACCATCCTATTTAAGACGCTGATGGCATTTTTATCATAACCTTCAGCCCATCCGTAAAGATCTTAGTTGGCATTATTATTATTTGCGGAAAAGTGACAGAAAAAAGATTTTTCGTTAAAACTTTCTCCGTGTTTTTCCCTTTTGAATAAGAGCGAGTTTGTTGAAGGAGCACGTTTCTATACACACATGCCTTTGCTGTCATTTAGAATTTACTCGAAATAAGAGATTTTCCCATGCATTCGCTGTTTTCCTTTTTTCTCCAGCCTTCAAAAATAAGACGATTGAATACTCAAGTGAAAGTGTACTTCAGCTCTTTTTGTTAAAAAAATAAACGAATACTAAGGGTGAGGGTCTGGCGTGGCGAAACGATAAGGAAAAGTAATTGGAATTAAATGAATGTGTAGAGAAGAGTCCATACAGTTATGCTGGAAAATTGGAAGGTGATAGAAAAGTCAAACGGTGCTGTTACTTGTCCAAAACGTAGGAATGAGGGAGTCTTTGAATAAAACAGCCATCTGCTGGTTTAAGCATTTCGCCAGCTTCTGCTCTCAGCTTTTTGTGCTATAAATAAGCAATGTATATGCATTAAATATAAACGCATTCTTTTTCCGCTGAACAGGAAAACCGGAAAATCCGTATTGTTCGTCGTTGTTATAGTAGGAAAAAGGGAAGTTAAGTAAGAAAAGAAAAGAGATTCTCCTTTTGAAGCTGGAATAGGTTTAAGGGACATTTTGACCATTGGATTTCCTTGGAAATGAGTCCTTCTTTATAAATAAGTATGTATATATTTATAAAGCCGAGCGCGAATTCCCTGTTATTCGATTCTCTCTCGCCCACTTTCCTTCCTCTCGCTTTCTCATCATGAAATCCCCAGAAAAAGTATATGATTTCAAAGTACGTGAAAGTGAAGGGAAAGTTAATAATGTGAATTGGTCAACCAGAACACACAGATCTGTGATGCATATACCACGTCACACTCACACAAAACTGCTCTAGTTCTCCCTCTGAAGCAGCAGAGAGCCTGAGACTTAAAAGCTAACAGATCTCTCACCGCACCTCCTGCTGATTGGTATCGCTATTTCATGTTCTGCATTTTATGTTCCTTTTGCCCAAACAACAACATCCATCTATAGTGATTCAAATCAGGAATGCCTTATATGCAGACGTGATATGATATTGTTAAGTGCCCCGACACGGGTACTTTATAAAATTGAAGAAAAATGCAAGGAAAAATATATGAGTGGGTGGGAGAATGAAAGGATACGGGTAAGCGTGGATGTAGACCGTCGATTATCTTGGAAACGCTTTATCCGATTCGATATTTGGTACATAGATTGTTTACATACAACTTGCAAAATATGAAATGAATCGGTTGACCCGTGTGACCTCCAGAGGTCATTTAAGGTTCAGATACTGTTCTACGTTACTGTGCTTCAACACGTTAACTCCAATTTGGGATCGTTCGCAATTGATAGCTTTGGTAAATATGAGTGTAGAAATGTGTTCAAACAGACCAATTTAATTTAGTCCATTTTTGTCACTTTCCAATATCGCTTTTACTCGTTTATCAGGATAGCATATCACGAACCAACTTTGTATAATACTGCGGATCATGTAATGCATTTTCTACATTTTCGATAAGTGTGCATGTGAGGCTATTTTGCCAAGTCTGCCGTGTCATGTAGCTGCATGCCTACCTTTATTAACGGGGAGTATTGAACCATCTCTCCTAACAGTACATCATCGTCGGAGAGATGATATGTGGAAACACAATAAACTAAAAAAATATTTCGGATGCACGCGTCTTTACAATACTTGATCCCCTATTCCAAGCGACTTCTGTTTCTGTCGATCAATTACGATCCAAATATATATATACTACACACACATATTCCCCGTTTTTCATCTTATTTGTTGTAAGTAATTATATACCTTCGATTTCCTTGCATCAACATTGGGTTTCATCTTCAAGCAACACACCAATAATAGCTATGTTCATTTATAGAATTAAGTGTCTGCCGAGTGTTTGGGCTGATCATGCTTGCCACTAGAAGCTAGTAGCGCCAAATGTTCGGGAAAGGCGGAATTTGAGCAACTGATTTACTTAAGCATGCAGTAGTACCGGTTTTTATTACAATTCGAACTTAATATGCATGCCCGAGTTCATAAACACAAGTTAGGAGTTGAGTAAATTCGAACATCAGGTTTTGTTAGTAGTAACATGGATACATTCATGGATAAACATTATGTTTCTCCTGACTGTCCTGACGTTGTAAAATCGAGTGAGTTGAAAAGAAAACAAAGTGAAGAAAGAGAATTAAAAGACGAAAACTTACAATTCCATCACAAGGTACACTCTAGTTTTGTCTTCATAAACTTCTAGAAGCTGCACAATGTTTGGGTGTTGCAATCTAGACAGGAAGATAAAACAAACACGAAATACCTTAGTAAATTTCATTTATATTACAAATGAATGGTAGTAAAATAACAAACATGCAATCGGCGTTAAAAGCTGTGAGGTTGAGTATGCGTAGTCTCTGTACAGTTTATATTTACGTTATTTTTTTATGCTCAAGCAGAAGCACGAGATTTCAGTAGAAATGAAGGGTTTTGTGAAAAAGGAAGCCTAATATCCTGTTGTGTGTAATTTAAATAATACCAGGATATGAAATATGAGCTACGACTACGTACCAGTCACATATATTATTTATAGCATTTTCTCTTCCTTTCACAAGAGCATAAATCAAGTGTTATACTTTGATTTGTGAAATGTATTAAATGGTATTAGTAGCACGTCATTAAATTACGGTGTATATATACTAATATCGTACACATATTGATGTTTCGTATAATAGCATCTTAGGGAACACAGTTCTCATTGTAAACATGCCTACTTTGACGTAAGAAGCTTTACAAAATTTGCCAGCATTGAAAATTTATGTTCATCTTTGCAAACGCTGACATTAGACGTTGAGATTTCATTTAATCAGATTACTCGCATCTTATTGTCAGTATCTAAGTATCTAGTACTGCCAATCTTTCCTTCTACTACCGCTAATAACAAAGACAATATGAAATTATTGTTTGATTCTTCAACAGTTTTAATACTCCTCAAAAACATGCACCAAATACCAACTTATTAATAATATGTAGGCTTAAAAGCCAGTAGTGGGGCAATGTTATATTTAAATATGTCTACTTATAATTCAATTGCCAAATGTTCACCAGAATGAAAATCATGATTTGTCCTGTTCACGCATCACTGATTTCATATTTTTGCCGTTTCAAGGTTATACGTCAATGGTATGATATGCCAGCGAAGCGGTATGAAGTTTATCGTAGAATGTGAAAAATTCTGAAGATAAATGTTATAGAAGAGAAAATCGCAGTAAAACATTCTCACGTACAATTTACAAATGCATGCAGGTTTTCTATAAGGAACGATTCATAAAATGTGTTTCATATTTTATGAAGTAATTATATCTCTTTACGTAATGTATACGATGAAAGGAAAATCTGATATAATGAATGACCTTTGACATCAGAATGTGTATCTGCTAATGGACATATAAATAATAGATAAAATATTATGTAACATTTAAAGTTATAAACCATTTTTCCAGACGAAAACTGATAGAAAGTACACAAAAAAGACTATTACTGTTGTTTGGTTTCTCTCCATTGATGATAAAAAAACGAATTGCGTTGTAGAAAACAAATAGGTAGTACTACCTAAAATATGAAATGGGTATGGCTGTATTTGAATTCTACTCGAAGAGAAGTATCGTTTGCACAT
Organism: Callyntrura sp. NNG-2020; assembly: GCA_027744055.1. NCBI lineage: Eukaryota > Metazoa > Arthropoda > Collembola > Entomobryomorpha > Paronellidae > Callyntrura > Callyntrura sp. NNG-2020. The sequence continues at coordinate 17,199 of JAHZNE010005937.1, forward strand.
CTCGTGGTCAAGTTAAGTGAAAACAAAGTGAAACACGAAATTTGAACTATGACACCCAAGCAGATCACCCTTGTGTCGCTAAAAGTGTGTTGTTTAAATTCTAGCTGTGCGTGTAGATACTGCAGATTTGAACAGCGGTTCATAAAATATAAAAATTTCCATTAGCTTATAGTATTTCCAATGACGCTACAAGCGACAAAAATAGGAAGGGCACATTTATGTGCGACTACTTGTCGAAAACAGAATTTCAAAATTCCTTTTCGTACAAGAGATATCGTCCGGATGGCCGAACAGACCAATACGTACTGAAACACCGAAATCAAAAGGTAGTAGTTTCAGGAGTACCGGTAATCCTATTTTTCCTGAAAGTTGTACCAATGACAAAATACAAATAGATCTCTTTTTATCTGTAACGTGATATAAAAAATTATTTTGTTGTATTCTTTCATTCTTTCTTCTTTTCTATGCGATAGTAGCTAGTAGCTCACATCAAAAGGGAAACGAGTTTCCTTTTACCAAAGAATATTATTTCTCTTTGTGTGATGCTTTCTTCTTGTACTTTCCTGTGGCATTTTCCGCTTTTCATTACGACCCAATGAAATGGTAAAGGAAAATCGTCGTGGGTACGAAAGTTTAATTATTATGTGACGAAGACACTTCTTTTTATCTCTACGATGATCATCTGTATGTCCGTCTGTATTTCGAGAATGAACAAGATTTTACGGGGGCGTCTTTGGTTCTGACTATTTCAATACATAAACTCATGTCCCACCGTAAGTGTCCAAAAGGTCAAATATGACGTGAGTGGAGCTATGGACTACAGCTGCACTTAATAAAAATTTGCATTTCATATTTTAAACAACGGTGAAAATCAACCGATCCAACAGCATGAGAGGCCAAACTGTAAAATGGTACAATGACTAGAGAGAGAATATGAATTTTAAAATTGTTTTCAGGTGGATCACCACTCCTTGTAAACATTCTATTCCGTTGTCCCATGCAACAGAGATCAAATTTAAACTTCATTCTTCAGATATGTACAACAACAAAAAACTTGCCGATTCATAGTTAATTCCAATATGTAACTTCGTCTCTTTCATATCCTCCTGTTGCCCAAGATTTATTTCGTAATAACCATCAATGCAGCGTAGTCGATCATGTTAGTTCAATTTATTTATTTATTTTCTTTTCATCTATGTTGGTCAATTCCTATCACGTTTAACCTTTCCCTTTCTCTACCGCGCCATTCACTAAAAAACTTTGGGTGCACACAAAGGGAAGAAAGAGATGAAACCTTATTAGATGAAAATTAACTTAAAAATGAGTTCAGGCCGGAAAATTTTTATATGGAAAGGGGCATTGTGACATTTTCTTTTATGAAACATTTCTGTCGACACTTAGAGTATATGCCAAAGTTGAAAGCGCGTACGTTGTAAGTCTTCTTGATCGGGAACCGTGGATCATGGCTTACATCATCACCGTCTTCTGTGATCATTTTCCGTAGATGTGTCGCGTTAAAGGTAATGAAATCACGTCAATTTCTGGCGTTTGAGACACTGCTTTCCTATCAAACTCACTTATGTTTACATGATCTAGGTACGCAGTTTTTTTCGTATATAACGATTCGTCACTGTGTCGTTCGGTTAAGATCACTGTTGTCGTTTAGTGGATAGCTTACAGCTTAGTGAGCAATACGTAAATATGATAAATTTGTCTTTACAGTCAGTCCGCGAAACCGTCAAGCAGTTTCTCCAAAATGAAAGCAAAGAGTGGATTGATCCTACAGACGAACGTTGATAACCCAACTAGAGTCATGAAATGTGGGCAATCGCGCCCATACAAGAAAAGATTTAAAAACGCACCACAATGGAACTTCTCTGGAAAGTTCCGCCCAGTGAAAGTACATTTCATTTCTCAAAAATTGCATTTTATCCTTATGCTTTCAATATCAATAATTTTAATAAATTGTGCTCTCGAAAATCAATTGGAAATCGAAAGAACGCTCTTTTACATCTGCGCTACATAAATGTCTTTATCATTTGCAAGATATCTGACTATGCATACAGCAAGAGTAAATATCGAAAGTTGCTCCATATATTTATCGTGCCAATCATTTGTCTTTTATATTTTAACAGGGGGTAATTGATATTTACACAACTTTATTAGATGACGAGAACACATTATTTGAAATTAAAGATCAAAGGTCAGATAGAGGCTCATTGTTATTTAGTGTGTGTGTGTGAACAAAGTTAATATTTTGTTTTCGTATAAAATCAATGTACGAGAAGTGCAAATACGATCAACAAACAACATTGAACATAAGTAGCACATATGGACTTCGGGCCTATAATATAGTAGATATACGATATACGATACACTTGAAGTAAAAGGCTGTAAAATTAATTCGTATCGAACCAACATGTAATGAATATATTATGAATGTTCAAATCGCCTGCAAGGCCAAACCAAAACAACAAATGTTATTTTCGTGGCACTGTTTCATGTCAGCCAGTATAATTATGATAAGATAACAGTACAATTTGAAGTAGTGGAAAGAACCTCTAGAAAGATTGTCGAAATGACGGCATTCAGATTAAACTCCTAGCAACTTGGATTTCGACACTCACTAGTTTATGAATTTTACGGCTACTTCATATTTCCCCGAAGGCGACGAAAACCGTTTTGCATTTCTTTCGGAATATGCTAAATAGCAATTACTGACTTTCGTTACTTCTTTATATTCTATTCTATAACGACCAGCTTTTAACAATAATATATGTCTACCTCATTGTTACAATGCCACGTCGCTTCAACCCGAACATGATGACTTAATTCCCTTATTCATAGATTTAGGGGGTGTATGGACTGGTACTACCACCATCGACGTAAACCGTAAACGTTGGGGTAACTTGAATATCCTCGCAACCCATGCCATCTAAACTAAATTTTTCCTATATATTATGGCAGTGATGACAATCGAGTAGGGTAAGAAAGCGTCTTCACGGGTGTACCCAGGCAAAGGAACGAAAATTCTTCTTATTTTTCAAGCCACAAAAAACAGGAGTAATATGTGTTCCCTAAAATAATCGTGTTCCCGCATACTACACCGAAGAACAAGACTCATAAAACAATACAACATTCTGATTCGGAACGGAAGTCTCGAAATGTTGTCAGTGTGCATGAATGGAATTTTGATACCTTTATTCGTTGAAAATGCCACGATGTAGGAGGTGGCAGGAAGGCAGCACGATGTAAATTTGTGTGAATCGTGTTAGTTAGCAGCAGAGATGAGTTCATGGGTTAACATAATAATAATATGTAAAAGAAATATATATGTATGACTGTGGCATGAGAAATTTTCACATTCGCCTCCTTTAAAATGAGAGGAAGAGAGATGAGGTATGAAATATAGATACTCATGCATAATTTATATTTTTAAAGGAATTTCGGAAGCTACTAGCATGGTTTCGCAGAATAGTAAATAGATAGTCAAATGTATGTCCCAACCCCAACACAACGTGAGATCTAGTAACAACGGTGGCACGTTATGTCACTCTAATGTATATATGTGTGTGGCTTGGAAGCACAATAGGAAACCATACAAGATCGATACCGCTGGGTTTTTATGTTGATGATTTTGTTGTAGTATGTTGAGGCCGTCTCAGAGATTCGACATCTAGTGAAAACGATATTTTGCAATGTGAGGAAGAAAAGCTTTTTATTATTTTGCTTATTTTATTATGCCATAGGAAGTGGGTGCGTATTGTACCAAATGCCAACATAAGGGCTTATTTTTATCTGTACTGCATCAATCTACCACATGTAAGGCATTGGGAGTGAATAGGGAACCCACATTGAATAGAATATATTATATTAAGGAGTGTTCTTGTCTGGAAATAAAATGGTGAAAACATGCGACAAAAACCTTCTTTTCACCACTCGAACTTATTTCTCCCAAAACGGCGAGAGACGCCCCTTTCCAAATTATTTCCTGTTGGCGTGTACTGCTTGAACTAATTTTAAGCAACACTTTGAGGTACCACGACAGGGTAGCGGAACAACATTTAGAAACTGGAGATATGCCTGGTTCCTTTATACAAAATCATTAGCATCTTAAGAGCATGCCCACTGACGTGACGTCATCACAGCAGCCACTTTACCAGGGGTGAGGGCTCGGTTGAGTGACAATGGCGAACAAAGCACGTCCATGTCCGTGTTCAACAATGGGCATAATCATCTTCCTTTTGATATTCGACGGGCATGTATGCATATATACCGGCATGAATATTTGAGAAACAATATATTTTTTAAACCACCTCAATATGTGTCCATGATTTCAGGCACATTACTTACACATGTCGTGCCTGTAGAATTAAGAGCAGACAAATGATCTCATAGTACATTTCCTCATCAGAGAAATGAAAACCAAGTGCATCTGACCAAAAGACAAATGAAACAGGGCATTTCACAATACAATCAGACAAATGTAATATAAATTATATTGCTTTTGTCTCTTGGTCAAATACACTAAGTTTTCATTTGTCTCTTGGCTAAATATAGTAGGTTTTCGTTTGCCTTTTGGTCAAATGCACTAAATTTTCATTTCCCTCTTGGTCAAATGCACTAAATTTGCATTTGCCTTTTGGTCAAATACACTAAATTTTCATTTCCCTCTTGGTCAAACGCACTAAATTTTCATTTGCCTTTCGGTCAAATGCACTCGGTTTTCATTTGTCTGATGGTAAAATAAACAACAACATTTTCATTGTAAAATTCGACTGGATTTTAGTCTCAAATTGAAAATATACCAAATGATGATAACATCAGTGTACATAGTACATGTTCAAGATGAGCGACTTGCCGTTTCATTAATGGGAACGAAACGCGGGGTATAAATAACCGTATTGTAGGTACATTAAACTGTATATATACATGAAGCAGATGAAACATCATTATCATGGGACAGTGTGTAACCGTACTGTTTACATCGCCAGCTGAGTATCATGATGCAAGGGACGAATAAATGCCCCACGTAGTATGCAGAACCTTTTAAAATAACCTAATCATATCACCAAAAAATGTTAAAATTTAATTATCGCCTTTACATGTGCATCAGTTGAAAAACAATAGGAAGGTCGTGTTTTTGATCTTCGAATGCGGATGCTAACATTTCATTGCCAACTTTTTGTTTAGTCAATCTAATAAAGCACCTCAAAATAGAACGTTCAAGGAAAATGTCTCTCCTCACTTCCAAGCCGCCCCACTTTCTTGTACTCGCACAATCACTGAGAAGGGTTCAAAGAAACTGCGTTGTACTCAATGTAATTAAGCGTACCTAATGGAGTACGCATCTAACAATTAAGACTCATTAAGCCCATACACAACTGGTTGGTCTACATCATCATTTCAAGAAGCATCACTTTCAATATTGCACTTTTGCCCTTCCACTTTTCATTGTAATCAAATTAGACGCTGTGAAGAAGCACTAGTTATGGTTAGAATTATACGTCACCTACAATTTCAGACATAAAATGACTACGGCATTTGCAAAATTATTGCAAATTGCTTATTGGAAGTTGAAATACAAGTTATAGTACCTTTGAAACACTCCAACATTCGCTGGAATATGGGTGTTCTTCTAAATAAGCATGTGGGTACATTTGTGTCTGAGGTTTTTACTGTTTCTCTACCTTGAATCCTAATTCTCTTGACTTTTCCTATTGATTATTTATGTTCTAAGGTTAGGGTACAGAAATGAGTCCGCGTAACATTATCATCACCTCCACCTAAATGGTGCTATTTCCAGGTGCAACTTGTGTTGCTGTATACACAAATTTGGCTGCCAATGATGTTTTTATTATTGTGGACAGTATGTGGTATTTGTCACCGGTGAATGGCGAAGGACCGAATTTCCCAAGAATGACAACGACAACGAACATACAGTTCCCGAAAATTGTTTTTGTCTACTTGTCTACACCTTCATGACTCTGCTCTGTCGTAGTGTGGTAGAGTGCGTGTCGAAGGTTTATTGATTTATTAGAGAATAATAAAGAGGTGCCCGGTGATATTTCTTTCACGCCAACATTGATTTACTTATTTATTCATTTTCCACGACGAAGTCAGTCACACCAGAGTCATTTTGCACGTAACTACACATTTTGTTTAGCATGAATCCTTTAATAATAATAATTATGTGCTTAAGAATAAAGTCAAAGTAAAACGAACGCTTACACAACTTTTGGTTTAGTCAATACAAGTTTTAAAAACACTGGGTCATGCATGACATGGGGCAAAACTCGACAAAGTTACAATGACCTGATATGACTTTCGTTCAGCGCATAATAGTACCCTTTTAAATTAATGTTTATGATTTTATAGTAATATTTGGTATTGGTATGGGTTTCTTTATAACGTTTTTATAAGTATCTGCATATATAGTATGAGAGCTTTTGATTGTGTAACAGTAATCCTGTATAAATAGACCTCTTTACAAAATAATATTCCTACCGTGTATATTAGAAACACTACCATGTTGGGAGGTGATGCTTTCACTCTGTTCTAATGCGACGTGTATAAAACTACACAGCGTGAAGATAAGATAATGTCATCGGACGCAACAGGCAAAAAACAAGAATAATCGAACTCGGCGTGAATAAATTATGCCGTCGCTATTGTTACTTATGCAAGTACGTCGCTAACGTCACGTGAATATTTAAACAGAGTATACAACTATTACTTTTAGCAGCGAGCAGCGACTACGTTTATAGAAGTCGACGTATTGGTACTATACTCGAAAAATCGGAGGTGCTTCCAGTGTTTCGCACTGATTGTGTTGTGTGAGACAGAAACATTATACAATGGATGTGAGAAGAATCGAACCAAAAATCTCAAGTCGAACAGGGACAACACTAATGTAAGAAATTTACACGAAAAATAAAACGTAGGAACCTATATAATCAGTCCGAATTCCAAAACATTTAAATAATTGGACAGTAATGAGAGTATATCAGTGATTGACTTCATTCTATGCGATATTTACTTAACTTACATAATATAAGCACATATGAAATAGCTTTCAGATCTACAGTCACATTAAAAGTGAGCATATTTGTGCACGCAAGTGTGTGTAATTGTGCATGTGGGCTGAAATGCTGAAAAAACATCGAATATTATTTTTGCAATAAAAACATGACGGTTGGATGCTCGAAATGACATTTATACATCAACATTAACACTTATTTTTTCCACGGCACGACCTGGGTTGCGACAATTAGTCAGATATCTAAATAACGTAAAATATCTAACGTACCGAAGTTTTATAAACACGGTATCCGTGTTTTTGGTAGTTAATAGTGAACACAAATGAATTGAATGTAGCGTAAAAAATATTTTACACGGTTCGTTTCCACCGATTTATTAAATATTGTCCTTGCTTGTACAAACTACGCGTAAAAGAAGGTGGTAGTAATATATTTAAACGTGAAGCACGAAAAGGCGTTATGTTCTTGAGCTAATATATGGGGATTCGTACGACACAAAATCTAGTCCAGTCCCCAACACGTAGTAGGAAATAGGCAACTCTACAACGTCAATGGCTTAAACTTTTATATATGTGAGCCTGGAAAGGCTTTAGTTTATAGTTTACCATCGTGACACTTGTCCTTTCCCCACATAATAATTTCAAAAGTCGGCATTGTAAGCGTAGCAGATACATTTTAACTCCTTTGCTTTTATCGTTCAGTTAAATCTATAGTAGCGGCACAGTTATATAATATATTAAACTGGCTCGTGTCTAAAAACTTTGTAAATTGTGGGAATTCCGCAACAAAAACTTTCCTTCAAATTTTAGTCATTGCCAATCAAAATGTACTAAACATGGTTAAGTAGGTTACTAGCTAATTTAACGAGTGTAATTGTGTCTAGAAAGCGTGTATGTTTTATAGAAAGTTAGCTCTGTCCAAGTGAAAGCTACGCAAATGTATTGTATTATTCATCTCGCCGAGCACACACCCCGTGTTACCGCGCTACTTTGCCACATTTTTCCCAGTTGCATAGCCTATTTATTTATATACATGTTTCCCTATTTTCGTAAACAAACTGCAAAATTAATGGCCTGTCAATATTCCCTTGTGGCAAATTTGATGAATACGTAAATATTACCAGCAGTGCATAGCATAATAAAACGGTAGAGCAGCGCTAGAAGGTTTACACCATAACCGGATAAATGTTGAAGTTGTGATTGTTCGAAAAATTCAGTAGTATGCTGCACGCAGCGGGAGAACCCCCAAGAAGGGAATATTCCTGGTAATAATAACATGGGTCGATGCAAGTTGACTGTCGTACATAATTCATATTATTGGAGCTCTTTAATATTGCGTTAATATTTGACTTCAATATTATTAGACAAACTAACTTGAACTCCTTAAAGGTACCCGAATGAAAAATGTTCTGAACTAAAATAAATCATGGTGGACACGCTTTATACCGTGAGAATCCACCCAAGAAGGTGATACTCATAATATATGATAACTTCGGTCAGAAACTCCATTTCACTGAAATCCAACGTGCCACAAACTTCTGCTTTCTGTAGGTCGAAGGCGTGTCATAGGCGTGATTTGATACACCTGTAAAGACTATTTGAGCTATTCTGAGAGATTGCTACATATAGCATACCATATTAGTGACTTCAGGTGCGTTTCCTACGGAACTCATTTTGGAATTCGTTCAAACTATTAAGTACAGTGAGAAAATGGGGGAAATGAGATTTAGAAATTCGAATTCGAATCCCAGGCACTGCGGTTATGTGCAGCCGGACCAAGATGGGTGAACCAGCAAATATGGGTGTGTAGGGAAAAGTTAAACTATACAACTTCAACCTTTGCAAACATCAAACGCTTCTTAATACTGCTTCTACTTTCTTCCTATCGCTCCGATATATCAGCATCAAGCCTACTAATACTCTTACCACACACAACCTAGCAACCAGTGCTTCTTTTGTGTACCCTGAACTTATACTACCAGACCACCACTATTGTAAATGTTGTCTTGCTCTCATGCTGTTGCTGCTTTTAGCTTGTAAAGTTGTAGAATAGGTAGTAGTAGTTTGTTTTATTGGTGGCGCAAAGTTTTCTTCCAACGAAAATGTATGTTATTCCAAAAGGGGAGGAATAAGTGAGTGTTGTGTAAATGCCTAAATAGCGAAGAGTGGCTGAGATGTAGTGTGCATGTGGTGGAATAGAAGAAATCGATCAGTTTATTCATTCAGCTTGTGAATAGGTTACTATATTTATATAAATATAGAGAAAGTAGAGAGATAGATATTTTTTTTTATTAATAATAGGTCATCATCTGTATATCGCCACCCACAACGGGGCACGGGCACCAAGTGTGTTGGTTGATGCACGTGCATGTATGCTGTATAGTATATCGACGTAGATAAAAAATGTACATAATATTCCGAACAACAAACAGAACGAAACTAAGTATCACGGACACCGCGCTGTATTGTACTTGTGTTCCTTGTACAATGGTGAAGGCTCTTTAGCGTTATTGTTTCCGCCGAAAGGTCATTTCTTTTCTTGTAATTTTTTGCTACAAAAAACCAATATGTGCATGTATTTATATTTTGGACACAACTCGTGTGCACACACTGAGCCTGCTGCTCTTCTCATTTTGGCCCGCTTCCATTTATTCCGTCACTGGGAATAACACCAAAGGAATGTACAATTTAAATACGTATACAAATGAAAACGCAATAAAAAGTTCTCTCCGTTTTATGAGAAATAATCTGAGAGGAGGCTGTTAATGGTCGACAAAGCCGTGCTCCTTTGAAAAGCATCGATTGAGTCCCGACCATCAAAAACCATGAGTTTACGCGACGTGTGGCGATGGTGGTCGGTGGTATCATTAACGACTCCGCCAATAACGTCTTTACTCTTGTGTATTTCTGCCTGTAAGAACCTAAAGTCGTGTGCTGTAAGAGTCGACGGAAGGGAGTATTTTCTTTTTTGTTGAGGAACTGGCACTGTTATTGCTTTGCAGGAATCAATTTAACGGCTTAGAGAAACAAGGCTCGAATTCATGTTCCAAGAAACTGACTTGTGTATGATATTAATGAAAGGAGAATGTTGTAATGAACATGGGCAGTGCAAGTAGTGAAAGCACGTGGCATAATCCTCTTATAACAATATATCAACATGATTGAAACTTTAGGGCTAAATATAGATGTACGTGGGAAAATGCTTTTGTTCTTTGTGTTTTGTATGGCATATATTAAGGTATATATTAGGGTTTGATGGTCAGTTACCACAGTCCACCATCGTGATGATGGTGGTAACCGTAACAAAACGTGCTGCTCTAATCTTGTGATATTTTCTTTCGCGAGGTTAGCTGTACATCGGCAAAATTTTGTTTCAGTATATACAGTGCACAGGAACATGGTGACAGGACACATCCCATACGGTAAAAGTAACCCGTGGAGCATATACGTGTTTTGAAAAGTAAGCTGGTGCAGTTCTCCTTTGGGTTATTGTGTTTTAGTTTTAGACAACATGTTTACGGAGATGTGTATTTTTCCTTTTCCGTTACTTGCCCTCTGCATCTTCTGTATAGATTTCCCCCATTCTACAAGCATCTACGAAACCAAAATCCATAATCGAACACAAGGATTTGAGGTAGGAATGAGAATGCGTGACTCCTTTTTTAACCCGGTACCGGGTACTGTTCACTATTCTATGCTATTGCTACTATAGAACAAAAAATATGAATGATTTTTGTATATGTAGGCTACCATTGTATTGTAATAGGATGCATTGTGTCGTCCTCATCTAATTCGGTTCTCCAATTTTTGCCAAGTGGCCGTAGTCCAAGTATTATTGGAAATATTAAGAAAAATGTGCTCTGAATCAAGTCTAATCGATTTTTAATGAAATTATATTGGAAACATATTTACACTTTAGTACACGCGATAAATTGAAAGAAGTAGGTAGGTAATACAAATAATTCTCATTTGTCTTCATATCAGCTAGCAAAAATAAGAAGCTTTGACAATTTTGGTTCTTCCCAATTCTGATTTCTGACAAACAGTAAATTTCAGCTTTTGCTCAGCGCCGTTGCACTATCATTTCATTATGTGGTGAAAACAATAGGCAGTTGTGCGACGAAAGGAATCTTGCCTTTTAACTTTTGGAATACCGTTTTAGGTAAAGATCACTGAGCACTTTGAGAGATACATTAAAACTGTTTTTAAAAGGCAAAACAAGCGTTTGTACCTTAATGTTACCTGTTAACCGCTCTAAAGTTCTGCTTTTGTAAAATAGGATGTAATGTGCTTCATGATGAAACAGCCAGCTTGTACATGTTTATATTTACTGCAATATTGCAGTTTTCATGTAAATTGTACTGGTTCTTATGGTAAATACAAAATATTTACCCTGTTCCACACAGTATGCCGAAAACTTGACTCGGTTCTGAAATATAGAGATTACAGAAGTCTAACTTAGCGAAAAGAACAACCCTAAAGCTATACGGCAAATTAAGGGTATACGGCCCGTTCAAATGTGCAAATGGAACGAGACATGTATAATGTAATGCTAATGCATAGAGCACACCCGGGTAATAGCTACACGGTTTAGCTAGAAGGGGGAATAAGATATTCAGTGATTGTTAAGCTGGTATTGCAAGTAGTGAACTGCAGTGCAGCGCGTCTTTCAAAGTCAGCGGCGGTGAACACTGATAGTACACAAAGCATTAAATGAACTATCAT
>JAHZNE010005938.1:0-17884 GCA_027744055.1 Callyntrura sp. NNG-2020
TACGACCACGTCAACGACGGATTGCAAGCAGTTTCAGTCACTGCTTGTCATAAGACAGCTAAGGTGAGGATAAATGAAACACGACGACGATTGTTTTCATTTGTTGCATTTTGTATTTAAAGACGGCAAGGACAAAGTTGGTTCATAGGGCATTAAAAAATAGGGCATTAAAAAATAGGGCATTTTTAACATTTGCATAGGGCATTTTATCGTAGGGGATTCTATCTTTCGGCATTAAAAAATAGGGCATTTTATTTTATGTCTTCTATCGGTACACGGAGAGATAGAGTACCTATCTGCCTAATATGACAAAAAGTTTCGCCAATACAATTTATTTACATTTACCTAACATATGGCCTAGTTTGGAACGCAACGTAAGAAGGGGCAATGTGAAATGGTTTATTATCTTCCCGAACCTCCGAGCCAGGCTCGGGGACATAAGGGGTTTCCTGATATACGTAATGTTATTAGCCGGGGGAACATAGGGAAACCCCCTATCCCCATACGGGGAACAGGTGGAAGATAATAAACCAGTGCCAATGTGACCACTACAAGAAACTATACAAAAAAGGGGAAAACGTTTTTGATTGTATATTTTAAGCTAAATGATTATTGGAGAGGGTTCGATAAGTGGATGGAGGTGCTGGTTGGTTTTAGGATCGCGTTGGGCTGGGTCATAATCACAGGGATATTACCATTTGCCAACTGCTTGTTGATGTTATTATGAAACTGCATAGGATCGTGATTAATCTTTCCCGGGCCCATCATTGTCATCATGGCAGGTATCGAGCTCATCATTCCAAGTTTTCCTGTGAAAAGCGGCGCTGTTCCAGATGCCGCTGCCAAAGCGGCTGGTGATGGAGGCAGCATCATGGAAAGAGCTGCGGCGTTCATATTGGTCTCTACTCTGTTAATTGTTGGCTCCGCTGCAGCTGGTATTGCAAACGGAGGTAAAAATTTCTCCACTATTTTCCCTGCCGTCGCTGTAGCTACGACAGGCGGTGTCATCGGTACAAGAATCGGACCTGGGTCCTGTTCACTGTATGGCAGGATGGGATGAAAGCCCCGTTGAATCACTTTGGGCGCTACAAATTCTTGTTGGGTTTCATCTGTCGACGGGGATGTTAAGTTTAGTGGCGCGTTTTCATGTTGCTCGTTCTCCTTTTTTATCTCGTCTTGATCCTTTTTACCATTATTGCTTCCTTTTGTCTGCTGCTGCTCACTTTTATCCTTTACACTCCCCATTTTCATTTTCATTATGCTCTTTTGTTGCTGTTCCTTTCCAGTCTGCTCCAGTTTTGCCTTGTAATTCTGCTGATACTGGAACGTGTGCTCTTGGAACACTTTTTTATGTTTTCCTGGTTTCATCACAACTGATGACGACAAAAGATTATCCCCTTGATTTTCACTCAATTTCCCTGGTGTATCCTCTTGTTTATGGACTGCTGGCATTCGTAGTTCGGATGGAGTTATAATTTGGTACAAATCAGCAATGTCTGTAATAGTTGTAGTTGTTACGACAGAAGCTGCTGGAGAAGGCTCTAGGGATTCATCATCCTCGGGCAGCGGGTCCTGCACAAAGTTTTCCCCGTTAATCGCTTCAGTTTCAGATGGCCTTGCCATTTCGGAAGTTGGCTCTTTCTCGTGGTCGCCTTTCTTTACAGATTTTATAGTTTCCAAATCCCTATCATTGTCCAAATCCACAGGAAACTTTAGCTCCCGCTGTTGTCGCTGACCAGTTACCTCAACCTTGTCCTCAGGATTAGTGGTCAACTCAACTTTCGTCTGGTTATTTGCTTGCTGAGCTGCTGATGCCTCGTCTAGTTTATCTGGTTCGGGCAGCATTGCTGAGTCACTCGCATTTTGACTCGATTCCTGAAAAATTTGAGTTTCATTTAAAAACGAAGACGGCGACACTGGAGTATCAACTCGTCCTGTGGCAATCAAATCCATTTTGTCCTTTTCCTCTTCTGCGGTCAAATTAGCGGCCCTGGAAGTTCTCATTCCAACTTGGCCTCGTGGTCGAGAATGGTGAGACGGTAGGGGATAGTGATAAGGATTATTTCCGCCATATTGACCATGCGGAGCTCGCATTAGTGGCATTGGAAGTTGTTGTGGCCGGTGATGTTGTACATACGGTTGATTTGGCATGGGAGCAGCTAAATGATTACCATTGAAATTCTGTAAAAAATACAAACAGAAACCCCAAAATTGAAAAACTTTTCTCTGACATTAACTGAGCAGTCCTGGCAAATCAAACGACGCGACATGTGCTCGATTGTAAAAACCTTACCTGTCTGTGTGGCACTGCTGCTGGGAAATGTGAATTTGGTTGCATTGGCGGGGATGACGAAACATGCCCATTATTAAACTTGAAAGGATTTTGGAAAGTTTGTGGTGATGAAGGTAACATAGAAGGACGATGATGAGGCAATTCCATACCCATTGGTGTAGTTTCATTCCTTTTACCTTTAAGATCTGACGGTGGTGCACTAAAGGGTACATACAAAGGAACTCTTTGTTGATCCGGTGGAGGTGGTCCAAAGTGCCCCGGTCGGGTAGTTGGGTGATTATCACCAAATCCTTTGAAAATATTTTCAGGGAATTTAAATCTACCGCTTTCTTTTTTCGGTGGGCGAAGTCCTGGTGGCTGCGGGGAGGGATGTCGTTGTGCAGGAGGATGATCCCTCATATTTTGCTGACCTTCAGGAATAAAACTGGGAAAATTTGGTAGTAATGAGGGAAGCTGACGCATTGGCTTCATTTCAGGATCTCTTTCCATTTCCAACGGCACGTTGTTTCCCACGGGATGCTGGGCTTGTGGAGGAGGCGCAGGGGGGAGGGTGTTCATGATAACAGAAACGGGAGCATCGTGTGGATGTCCATTAACTTGAACTGCAATATTGGGATTATGTTCCGATGGTGGAGGTTGAGCATGGATTTGTGGAAATACCGCCTGCTGTTGAGCCGGCTCGCGATGGTGTTCCTGTTTCAAGCCGCTCTCAAACAGAACGGAGGATGGCGGGGGCGAATTAGTTGGTAGATGTACTTGTCCTGGCAACTGCGGTGACTGTGGCACTGGGGCAAGCTGGTGATTAAGCTGGGGATGGGAACTGTACGAAGGATTTATTGGGAAGTCATTACCACTTTGAACGGGGGCATGAGGAGTCATTTGCTGATCATCTTTGAATCCACCAACAGGAACTTGATTTGGTACAGCGTGAGGATGAGCTACTTCAGCGTTGTACGGAAGTTCGTGTAGTTGCGGCTCTTTGAAAGGAGGTAGCCGAAGGACATTACCAAATTGTTGTTTTGATGGTTGCTCGTGAGTCAGATGCAATGGAGGGAAGTGAATATTATTGTTGTTATTATTATTAGTAAACAGTTGCTCTTTTTCCACAAGGGGCTTTCCATATTCGACGTTAGCTGTAGGTGGTAAATGAGATGCGGAATGGGGTAACGTCAAAAGTGGCAGTTTATCAGGATATTTGTGTGAAAGGACGACAGGCATCTGTTCCATCACTGGTCTCTGGGGAGGTTGAATATGTACTTCCTCCTCGTGCTTCGTGGGCTCCTCAAATTCCGTACCGAACTGAATTACCGTAGGCTGTGCAGGAGATGATGATGGCGGGGGCACTTGATTATCAAATTGTTTTACTTCCTCATTGCCAAAGTAAGAGTATGGACGTGACTGGGTCACTGGCTTTTCCTGTTCAGTGAAGCCGTATTGAACCGGCGGGATTGGTGATGGGGGCCGCGGTTGTCTAAACTCGTAAACGTCGGGCTGTTTAAGTGGTGGCAGTTTTACTGGCGGTAAAATATTTGACAACTTGTGCTGCTCTTCAAAGTATTCCGGAAGTCGGGGGCTATTTGAAGAAGGTATCCCGGACCAATGATCCGTGCTAGGGAAAGGACCAAAGGGACTACTTACCAAAGCGGGACTTATCTTTTGCTGTTCGATCTGTGGTAAAATTGCCTCAAGTTGTTCGTAGGATTTTATAGGTGGAGACGGTTCTCTTACAGCATGGATGACAGGCGCTCTATTCATCGGAGGAGCAATATCCTCACTGTAATTATCGAACTGTTCATGTTGATACTCCTGCTGCTGTTGTTGTTGGGGAAGCGGTGGAAGTACGTTTATTCTAATGTCTGGAACAACAACTTCCTGTTCTTCCTCTTCAAATTCCTCCGGTTCTGGTCTGGCTTGCACAATGGCGGGCTTTTCCGGGAATTCTTGGTAATGTTGATACGGTCGATGGTTGGGTTCATTATAGATAGCATCATGGTTACCATACAAACCATGTACTGCCGGTTGATGATTTTCCTGATACGGAGTAATTTGTTGTTGTTGTGGTGGTGGTGGTGAAAACGTTATTGTCTGTACCGGTACGGCAGGTTCCCTTTCGGTTTCGTAAGTTGGTTTTGTGTACGAATTTCTAACGTCATCAGCCTCCAGACTATTGCCGTTGGTGAGAGATGGATGAGAGTGAGATTGATGCGTTTCAAATTTTTCCGGAACTTTGAATCTACCGTTGGACTGCTTTCCTGAACTCTTTTTCCCATTGATCTTGGCACCCACCGCTGGCGCCTCATAATTTGGTGAAACCGGAGATAACAAAGGCAATTGAGGTGAGGGTACTATCGAGTACGATTCTTGTGGGGTTTCCTGGATGGCATTTTCCATTTGGACGAATTGTTGTTGTTGTTGGTGATGATACTGTGGAGGAGCATCAATTTCGGGGTAAAGTTGCTGCGGTTGATGTTGATAATAATGATGTTGTTGTGACGGTGGTACAAGTAAGTTTTCCTCGTCATTCTGATCTTGTATCAAAGCATAGTTGGGATATTCAGAATCTGATGTTATTCGAATTGAAATGGAATTTTGTTCTTCCTCCTCCTCCTCCTCTGGGATTGCTGTTTCATGTAACGGTTCGTGTTCTTGTATCGTTTGAAGGTGAGTAGGCATATGATTTTGTTGGTATGATTGATTATTATCGTATGCATAGTAGGTGGGTGGTGGGGTAGCTGCATGGGGAATATGATGACGGATCACGTAAGGAGCTTGGGTTGTCGTTGTTGTTGTTGATATTACGGAAGGCAACCTAGCGTGAACATAGGGTGTTCTGATTCTTGGCTGGGGTTTTCTTGTAGTAGGCACAGTTGTTGTTGTCGTTGGTTGTGGATATGAGTATGATGGCATGGCTTGTTTTACTGGTTTAACGGAGAAAGCGGGAGCATCATAAGACGAGGGATATTTGTAGGAAGATATGGGATGATCAGCTTCATTTGCAGGAGCAAATTTATTCAGAGCATTCACCTTGAATCTGGATTTACCTGGAGTGCTCTTACCACCAGACGGGGTCACAATAGTGGGCTGCAAAGCTGACGCTGAACCTGTTCCACTGTGATCCTCGTAATTGTAATTTGCTACCGGGGCCTCCGGGGCAGGAGTGGTGGTCGTGGTCGGGGACGTTGTCAAAGGTGGAGTCCGCACCGGGGTCGCTGCTGCTGCTGCCCTGAATGGAACCCGTGATGGATGCGGGTATACTTTAGGTATTTCCGTGCTTGTAATTAATGGCAGTTCCGATTTTCGGAAAGGAGGGAAAGTGAACTTCATTGCGGGGAGAGCTGTTGTCTTCGCATGTTTTCTTACCTCATTAACCGTCGAAGAGGAGGCATCAGGTGTGACATCGTAGACATTGTCATTACCATAGGTATCATCTTCATAATTATTGCTGGCATCTGGTGTGACAACAGGTGTAGGTGTTGTTTTCAAGGTAACTAATTTAACCCGCACACGAGAGCCACTTCTCGGTGTTGGTGCCGCCGCCGTCGCCGGGATCGCTTGATGTTGTTTATTTTTTTGCTCGATAAACTGCTCCAGCTGCTGGGAATTCGGGTTGACTTCCACCTCTGACGACTTTATTGCCGCGGCGGATTGATGAACACTTTCTAAAAGTGCTGCCTGACCTGAATAAGTTGGCCGAGGGCTTCGCAACGAAGGTGTAAATGGGGCAGTAGTACTGGGAATCCTCACGTAAGGACTATTTCCTCGTTGTCTTTGCCTTTTTGGCGGCTGTTGTTGTTGTTGCTGCTGCTGCGGCTGTAGGTCATTTGATGAAGAGGAGTCCATTGAGCTATTTATGTAGGCTGATGGGGGTCGTCGTAGTTGTTGGCGGATGCGTTTATTCCTCTCCTTTTTCGTGACAGCATCAGCCCCGGCCCTAATAGCCTCTTTACTCGCTGCCGCTTCCCTGTCAATAGACTGTCCTCTCTCAAAGGAAGGATTAACAGGACTTTGAGCAGAAGAATAAGAAGGGCTCGTGTTGGTGTCCTCATTATAATAATTATTATGGCTGTCCTCATTCAGGCTCGGTGAACTTTCTATAGACTGTAAAGATGGCAATGATGATGACGACGGGGAGGATTTATTTTTAACATATTTCACGTGAACCCGACTTTCTTCTTCATCCTCCTGCCAATAATCTTCACTTTCTACGGAACTATTTTGATCGTAATCTGGTGAATGCATCTCTCCCGTTTCGACTTGGCCATTGGCACCGCTATAGGGACCCACGTCACCTGCAGCATACATATGGGAGCTTTTACTCGGAGGATAGTAGTCCTCGTGTTGCGGAGGAGATTGTGGATGATGAGGCTGATGTTGGGGAACTCGAATGCGTGGTTGATGATGATGTTGGGGGCTGTTGTTGTTCTTCCCGTGGTGTGGCTGATTTCCTGAAAACGCATCTGGCTCCGATGTATCATATGGGGACACTGGAAGCGAGGCTGATTGGTATGCAGGAAGTTCTTCCAGAGGAGGATTTTGCGGGTGGTGCGTATATTGGTGCGTACCCAAGGTTTTTCTCACGTCCTGGTTTAAAACCAAGTCGTATGCTTCCCCACTTGCAGGAGAGCTTGGTGGGGAGGCAGACGGAGGGTAGGAAACAACGTCATAGGAATTTTTTTCATTATTTTCATAGCCATTACTACTGTCAGTGTCATAAGTGCTGCTGTAATCCCCTCCACCATTATTATTAATGGCTTCGTCATCAGTACCATCTTCGCCAGCATGTTTACTCTCATTGTTATAGAGCTCCTCGTTGTTTTTCGAGGTTGATTCCTCCGTGTCACTAGCGCCGTCTTGCCCTTGTTCCGCACCGACTACATGAACGTTGGGATAGTTTATAGACATATGCTCATATCCGGGAAGAGGGGCGGGGTGGGTGGCTGTGACATGTGGCGATAGCTGATGAGATACATCTTGATCTAATCCCGACTCCACAGGAGCTGGTGGCATTGACGATGGTAATAGCGGCGGGGATTGGGCGAAAACGTGTTCAGAATTTTGTGATGTGGTTCCTGGATTAACATTAGATTCCTCATATGTTTGGTATATTCCTGGTGCTCCGGGTTCTCCAGGGCTGTCCAACGGCTGTTCAGATAGTTGATGGGGTTTCTGTGTAACTCTCACCTTCTTCCGACGCACATATCCCCCCTTCCTTCTGCCACCCCCACCACCTGGGGTGTATTCTTCCGGAACGGCAGATCCTGTTGGTGCGGCACTATTAGTTTCTTCACTTAATTGAGGAGATTGGTCCTGTTTCTCCATTTCAATTTCAGCGCTCCCACCATTACCACCAACACCATCCATGTTAATGTTCACAGTGGTGACAGGAATCGATTCTGGGTTTACTACTTCGCTGCTGTCAGGTTTTGCGGGAAGTGGAAATCGAGATTTTTGTCCAAATCTACTGCCGACTGTCCTCACTGGAACTGTAGCAGGTGTAACCAACTCCTCCGGGGATATTAAGGCAGCTGCAGGAGGACCGGGCGTTGTAGGAGCATTATAAGTTGGTCGTCTATACATTGGTCTGCTGAGCAAACTATTTTTGTTGCTATTTGTCCTTATCCTGGAATAGGTCGACGTCACTGTAACGGGTGCTTCAGAAGTGGCTATGTTGCCGGCCGTGTCTTCCATTACAGCACTGGTACCACCAGCCTCACCGCTTTCTGCAGCAGAGGCAGCCGGCAGTCTTGTTTGGCCCCGTCCGCGAATTCGGTTTTGCCTGTTTCTAGTCAGCAAGGACGGAATGGGAGTTGCAGTACTTATTTCCGTTTTCTCATCCACGGCAGCCTCCTCCTTTGCCTGTTCAGCCTTATAACTTTGTTTGTTTAGAGATTGATGGTTTCTCGTCAGGGGCAACCTGGCTATGGTGCTACCACCTTTCCTAATTTTATTCATACGCTGCAATATGGAAGGTCTTTCTACGGGTTGATGCTCAGCCGGATTATCTCCCACGTCAGGTAAGACGGAAGGTGTTGCTTCGCTAGAAGTATTTTCATTCAACCCATCTTCATCACTTCCGGGTTGACCTGGCTTGCCCTGTCCTCCTCTCCGAAGTATGGCTGGTCTCACTCGTTTCCGTAGTAACGGTGATCTGCTCATTTCTAAGGGATTTAATAAGGACGGCGTGGACGAAGCAATTATGTCTCCTGAAGCCCCTCCATTACCTCCAGGACTTCCAGCAGTTTCTATGGTACTTTCAATGTTTGGGTAATTTTCTGGTAAACTTTCCGTAGTCGCTGCAGCTGCTGAAGATTTCAGAAGATTGGGACGGGGTCGTGCTCGAAGTCTAGCACGAACATCCAACTTCTCAATTTTTTGTCCGTTTTCACCATCCGATTTTGTTTCTCCTTCTGTAAGCACGGGTACTGGTGGCTCGGGTGGACTTTCCACATCTCCAGGTTGACCTGGTTGTCCATCAGTGGTTCCGCCGGCACCTCCATGTCTTCCTGGCAAATTAATGGGTCGTCTCATAACAACTCTGCCCCGTACTGGGGAAGAATTTGTCGTGGGTGTTACTGCATTTGGAATATCATCATCTCCTCCATCACCTCCTCCTCCTTCCGAAGGCACATTTTCTGCCTGTTGTTGTTTTTGTATTTTTCTCATGGGAATCCGTCTAATATTGACTACACCATTATTGGTCGGTGGCTGTTCTACGGCTTTAATTAAGTCATTTATAACAGGAGAATCCGTCAACGGCGTGTGCATTTCCTCTATCGCCTCCTTTTCATCATAATTTGGTAGCAAAATTTCTCCTCCACTTCCTCCAGCATTTCCAGGATACAGATCAACAACAGCATCATTATTAGCTTCATCCAACGGTGCTGACCATCCTTGAACTTTGTTCCTATTAAAAGGTCGGATTTTGGGTCGTAGGGGCGCCAGTTTTCCCGTGGGACTATTTTGATATGAATGGCTATCTTTCCTCACTCCATCTACTGCTGCTCCACTAGCGCCGTTATAACCAGCCTCATTTTCTTCCACTGTGGGAGCAGTAACCAGTTGCTCTACAGGACTCATTCCACCTGCTCCTCCGTTTCTGTTCTCTTCCAGAGCTGCAGGGTACTGCTGCATGGGTATAGAAGATTCGCCTGGACTTCCATTCTCTTCTAGCAGAGTTGGAACTTCATCATTACCCAGATTCACATTTGTTCCTCTTCCACCGCCAACTTTTAGTTTCCTTCTTCGTCCATTTCCCCTTGGTCCATTGACTCTTTGCTTGACTCTTGACTCTGGTCTCCTCTGCTCTTCGCTGCTATTTTCAAAGTCATTCTGACTTATATTCACAGGTTCAACTGTCTGCGGCTCTAATGGTAGCATGGGGGCATCTATTTGCTCCGCTTGATTCTGAATTGATACATGAACTGTGGGTGGACTTTGTTCGGGATAAGACGCTTCATACACTGGAGCTGCCGGCTGTTGTTCAGAAATGACTCCCGGGTTGCTTTCCTCCAATGTTGGCACCGCTTCTACCAAAGGTTGTTCTTCAATTTGTGGATGTTGTTGATTTTGCCGATTTCTCATAAATGGTCGTCGTTTCCTGCTCGAATATTTCCCTTCGGTTTGAGCTGGTCCGCTAACTTCTTCAGAGGGAAGCGGTAATTCTGGAGTTGCAGCAGGAGTTTCGCCGTTTATCTCCGTAGGAGTATTAGTAGGAGTATCAAGGGTAACAGCGCCATCAGAACCATGGTTGTAATTACTGTTATATTTATTGTAACCATTCTTTCTTGTCCGAGCGGGAGAAAATATGGGGGAAACGCGTTGTGAGTAAACCACACTACCTCCTCCACCATCTCCTCCAGTAGGAGCGCCTTCCTCATCTACTGGTGCAGTACTATACATTTTAGAAGCGGGACGTTGAAACTTGGGTGATCTTGGTGACGACGGCGTAAAAGTTTTTCGTCTCTCAGAGCCATTCCCATCAATATTACCGTTATCTCCATTCCCACCGGAACTGAGCAAGGATGAGTCATAAGTTGATACTGATTCAACAGCCGCTGGACGTCCCCCATACCGTGGATATTTATTACCTGGTTGGAATTTTTTCTTTAATGATGACAGTGCTGGAGGTGGTTCCACCATGACCGTTTGGAGACTTTGTCGGGATTCTTCAGGAATGTTATCCTCAATATTTTCTTCGTTATTGACTGAAATCTCTGGGTGTTGTTCCTGCTCTTCATTTCCCTCTCTCTCGTGGTTGTCCTCATGACCTTGAGATTCCTGCAGTAAACCGTCGTTTTCTTGCTCCGGAGATGAAGCTTCGTGATCATCGCGAGCGGACGACGAATCTTCCTCTGGCTCACCGTCATGTTCTAAATTCCAAGATGTTGTGACCGCCGTCTCGTCATCACTAGTAAGAGAATGATCCCCAGTCGCTTCATCACTCGCAAGAGCAAGAGCATGATCACCAGTCGCCTCATCACTTTCATCCGACTGTTGAACGACAGAAACCTGAAAAATTTTCCATGAATTTTTAAACATAAGCATTTATATGGCGTTCGCTCAATCAACTAAAGCATACTTTCGCCTTGCTTTCTATTCGTATCAAAATTAAAGAACTCGTCTAGTACTGAAGGTACCCATCTGCACTCTATACATAACATCCGTATATCCAAGTACCTACTTGTATAATCTTTTCTATTCTGAGAAACCGTAAGTAGGTCCCGACCCAAAATTAAAACTTTAAATCTTTTCATTTATTAGCATTACTTTCAATGGGGACTTGTCAAAGAGCAGCAAAAGTGAAAGGGGGAGTGTATACCAAGCCATACGAAAGCTCAAAGGACAAGAGGACGATGGAAGAGAAAGTCGAAAAGTACCAAATTAAAGAACCTTGTCATCTCATCATCATTTTCCTTTGTACAATCACAATCTTACACTATTTAGGTTACTACTACTGCCAATGAAGCACACATCAACATTCCTCTCTTCCACTGAGAGGTACATATAAACACGGTGACATGTACCTGTCTAAATTTTTTTCTTCAATAACTCCTCATATTTTGCATTTAATTTGCATACGAGGACGTATAGCACCAGAATATGAGAAACTGGGAAGGTAGTAAGCCTGGGAATGATGTGGGGCAATATGAGACAGTTTACAATTACAGCGTTTGGAAACTGGAAATAGTATCGAGTATGTTTACCACTTCCATTGGTTTGTTATTTGCTACTTCGTGATTCATTCAAGAAAAATTCGTATAAAAACGTACTATAATTTACTTTCTGAAATGCTCCTTTTTCAAATTTGCTCCGTTGAGTGTCCAAAAGTTCCATAAAGGTTTGCTTAACAAAATAAGAAGAGTTGAATAGTTTGACCGAGAAAACGCTACCGCTAAACCATCGAATTTAGAGTGACCTCCAAAGTTCACAAACTATCCTTGATAGATTGAACAGATGTATGGGATTCCTCCCCTAATATTTATGTGCTATTGCACTATGCACCAATCGCAGCAGCAACAACAATTGGTCAATTAACTGCACACTTTATCGAATAAAATGGTGTAGTTGTTCATAGTTATTAATCAAAACATCATCTAATTATAAAGTGAACTTGGCTCGCACAGCCATTTTAGAATTTTTAGATATAACGAAAAAGTTCAATATATTTGGTCACACATCCTATTCTGGGTAATTGTATATGTTCACAAAAAACACTGATTTATAGCAACAGATCAAATTAAAGGGATACCGCATCCCTGCATGCAAACGCTGTGGCAACGCCTAAGAAAATGTTATCAAAGTTGTAGAAGTTTTCTTTTCTACAGATGTCTACCCCAATCAAGTCAATCATTCAATGTCAAAGTCACTGTCATACAGCCTGCCCTTTCGTACACGTGAATTCAATATAGGTATGTGCAAATTTTCCAAAAGTAGCACAAATGAAAATAAGCGACTAGAAAAGGCGTAAACAATAATTAAAACATTGCCTATAGAAATATGAAGAATCACAGAAATGCGGATACCAAAAGGGTTGAATTAAATACAAGAAGAATGTATTGTATGTTGGAAAACAATACAGGTGATAGTTAGAGTTGACA
The DNA here is from genome assembly GCA_027744055.1 of Callyntrura sp. NNG-2020. NCBI lineage: Eukaryota > Metazoa > Arthropoda > Collembola > Entomobryomorpha > Paronellidae > Callyntrura > Callyntrura sp. NNG-2020. Next base: position 12,391 of record JAHZNE010005938.1, read on the forward strand.
TTGACTCAACTATTGATTCGATTTCTGAAAATATGCACAATCTGTAATTATATTATTTTGGATATTAATTATGCACGTTATGAATACAATAAATTAAGTTTAGAAAGCTCCCTGTTGTTTGTGTCATAGATATATCGTCTTGGAGAACACATAAGGGAAAGCAAACTCCAATAATGGCAACAATGGTAAATGAAGGTGAAGGTAATGAATTGGTATATATTCATACATTTCTATGTAGACGTACTTCTTGTTGTGTGTAACGTAGCCGGGTTAAGGAAAGAGAAAAGATTATTGATTTATGGGCCCAAAAGATGTAAGCCTACAGCAATTTTACACAAGAGAAAGCACAAGTACGAATTGCAACGTCAACTGTCGTTAACAAGAGCTACCTAATTTATATCAAACTTTACCTCCGAATTATTGAAACATTTTTTCAGGGCGTGTTACAATTTTAGATTTACAAAGACCCTCAAAGACTACAAAAATTTTGTTCCTGTAATCAATCGAGCACAAAGGTTGCCTCAAAGCAGGAAAATGAGTCATCTTTACTTCTGTCATTAATTATTTATGTCACCCGAGTTTTTCCTAATTCCCAGACATTATTGATAGGTAGAGGCAACTTCCTGTGATCAATACGTAAAGGGAAAAATCTTAAAAGCAAACGATGCTAATGCGATGGACATGACAGACTTTTTTTACTGCCACACACCATGTAAACATGTTTTCGTCCGTTCATTCCATTACCGTATCACATTACATGTTCCGACAGCATCGCAAGGGTTAAATGATACAAATCGAAAGGGATTAGAATCTGTGAAAAGTTTTCTCGCTGTAATGGAGGTAGTGAATAGCTATTTTGTGTGATGCTCCGAATTGCTTTTCTTTCTTTTGTTCCTACGTTCGAGTGAAAGGAATGTACTACAACAGTAGCATTAGTTTTGGATTACCTAAAGGCGTTGCGACACTATCATCGACCGTTGTGTAAACTGGCGTCATTGAAATTAAATACATTTAGTTAGATTCTCTTTTCTCCTGATGTGATCTCAAAAAATCGTTTATTTACAGTAAACGTAATACGACATCGTCGAAGAGAAACAATAAAAGACTATCATTTTGTTGGAATTGGAATGCTAGAAATTTGTGTTATTTGTACATTGCGCAGGTGAACTGGAAACTCAAAATTGAAAACTTTAAAGAAACTGAAAAACAAAATGGGCTACAAGTAGACATAATATCTTCCATTTTGTATTGCAATGCCTCTTGGATTCTTTTGTAATTCAAACTATGATTTCGATATAAAGGATGGTTTTAATGTCATGTCATGTAGACGTTACGTGAACGCAAGGCAATTAGGAGAGAACCCAAGCCTACTGTTTAGAGGATCTTGAGCTACAATAAGAGCGCTTGATAGATTGAGAGCGTACAATCAACGAAGTGACGTCTTCTCTTAAACATTACAAGCCCACAACAATAACATAAGGAATGTACACATTTTTAAATGTATTCTCAATTCAGTTTATCTCATACCCACATTAAATAGAAAACATCTACTTTTTACGATTGATAGAATTGACTGAATATAAAGGAGAAATGGCTCCACCTTTCCACCAGCAGCCCTCATTATCCATTCGACTATTCGCCTTCTTAAATTTTCACGTCGGGCTTGTGCTTGATAAAGTTCTCTACGGTATATTTACATAGATTTTGTCTTATGTAATTTTCCACACTCGAATTCATGCACTCACATTCTCCTTCCGACTTATATGGATCGTCAAGACGATCGCCGCGACGGGTACCCCTCCCTACTTACTCCGCGTAACGATACTGTATTCCCAAAATGTTCTACAGCAGAAAACTGTAATATTTCGTTTTCTTCCCACATGTACTTACAGTGTGCTCGCATTACTATTTCGCGACGAGTTGTTCGAATTATTAAAATGTTCTGGAGGAACTCTGACTGACGATGTAAAGAGAGAGTGTTCGATTTATTTCTCTATTTTACGGGGTAAATAAACACAACTAGACGTGAGTAGAATATTTCTTAAATTTAAACAAGTATCGAGCTTGCTCTTATTTCTGAGTGGAGTACTACAATTGTGCTCATTTACACCACCGAACTTGATGTTTGGTTTCTCTATCATCTGTATAAAATCTTACGTCGTGAGTCTGTACTAAAAAATATTATTAAAGAAAAATCTGGAAATCAAGGGGATTATTTTGACAGAGAGAAAGCTCTCACTCGCTCTCATTCTAATTCCGTATATTCCATTCAATTCAGCTAACAATCAGTTGCGACAACTCGTTATTTCTGCCATGCCATTTATTTCGTCTCAGTTTCTTGGCATCCTTGGCAAGACGCACACTTCGAGGGTCTCCTTCTGACAAAAAAGTGCGAGGCAAATCTGTACATTGCTAGTGTCATTCCATCTTTCTATGAACCGTAGCTTGTCTCAATCTTGCCTTACTTTCGTTCTTAAAAATAATGAGAGCTTTTTATTTCTTATTTTCTAATTCCGCAAAAAGTACTAACACCAACGACGAACGTTCACTAATGCGACTGCCTATGTCCCAGCCATATTCACTATATCTACTTACGAATATAATATTACGTGTACGCAAATATGCATGAGTTTTGCTTCTTTCCCTTCTCTTGTAGTACTTGTCATTCTTCAATTTCTGCGAATTGAACGACTTTCTTTTCCTTCCGCTCTGCCATCATCACTGGTACCGCCACCAGCAAGAAAAAGACGTTATAAATCGTTATTATGAAACTACACAGAGAGGAAAAAGTGCAATCATTTTTCTATTACTGATCTAAAGAGAAACAGAGAGAAAGCTCAAAGGGGATTCTTCTCATTCAAGCTGGCTGCTTGAAAGGACGATGACCTTGCAACGAAAAAAGAATGCCGAGAATTCTTTTTGGTTACTGTTTTCAAAGTACAATGCAACAAGCAACATCTGAAGAAAATAACCCAGAATAAAAATCAGAAATTAAATTGGTAAACGCAAAAATAACAAATTCTCGCAATTTTTTAAAAAGGAGTTTTCACTTTCCCCCAGCTTGCCAAACGTATCCAAACAACAATAATAAAGGAGCGGGGCGATAACAATAAAAATATATTGTTTTGTCAATTTACGCAAATTAGAATCTGACCCAAGTATAAAATAACAATATAATAAGTTGAATAAGATAAGTTGAAAGTTGAATTTATTACTGATTCTACTACTATTACTACTACTAGTACTACTATAGTCTATAGTACAAATGGGAATGAAGATTAAAAGCGAGGGAACAAATTCCCCATTTAAGTATTTCCATGAAAAGAGAATAAAACATAAACTGTGGAACGAGTGTCCCTACAAAAGAGATAGAAAGACATGAAAATACGTCAATTAGGCATTCCTTTTTATTTCGACGTAATACTCTTTTTGCTAAGACGCCGCGAATGGTGAGGGAAAACATAAAAAGTCCCAGATGCCCCTTTACGTAAACGCTGCCTTGCGCTTTTTCCCTGTTATTTAGAAATACTGATGGAGAACGTGAGTGAGAAGAAGGAAGCGGATGGGGGAAAATAAAGGAAGTCTGTAAAGATCAGAGTGAGTGAGAGCTTTTTTTTCTTTGCCCTTTTAAGCCTCGTAAATCCTAGTGCATAGCGGTTTTTACGTGCACTTACTCGGTAATCGCAGTCTAAATAAGTTGGTGATATACTGCCAGGGCAAACAGGGACAAATGTTAAATCTATTTTATTATTTTCCATTATGACGCTCATAACAATAGTAGTGCGGTAATGTAATAATGGTATTATTAATAAAGACATGATAATGATGGCATGTTCCCAAACAATAACTCTCCTATTTCTCTTTTCCCTCTCATCCATCATCTGCAGCAGGCCGCCAAGAGGGAAAATGGATTTTTTGTTCTTAGCAGGAGCAGGGAACAAAAAAGCGGCATGTGAACAGACCACTTGTTGTAAAAAAACCAGGGTTGTCATCTCAATCATCGCCACCACTGCCATTACCACCCCCACTATTATTATCTTCTCGGGATGACAAGCTTTTTTCCAATTATATGGCTACTTTATGAGAAAGGACACGACAGGGACAAGAAACTTCGTTGTATTTTTTATGATGGTGTGCTTTTATCAAATTAGACGAACAGAGAGAGAGAGAGAGAGAGAGAATGTAGTAGTGGTGGCAGTATGGAAGATACTTGAACAGAGCACAACATACAAAATATATCCTGTTCCTGCCAAAATGTAAGTGGCTGTGGAAACAATGGAATGGTTAGAGGAAAATTTGGATGAAGTTAGAGAAAATAAAGTGCTAATTGTTTGGACGAACTTGTACTTGTACTTGTGACCTTGAATTACAATAGGAAAAGTTGAAGAGAAAATTTCGCTTACGGTAGATCTATAAGATTACTGGTACAATTACTAACGAATGTTGTCGACATTCTTCGCTCTTGGGTTAGGCTCGTGTGGCTTTATTCTTTGTGGAATTGCACGTACAAAAATATGCGAAGATGCCAGATATTCAAGAAAAATTTGGTAAACAGGTTGTTCGTAAGTTCAAACACATGCAAAATCAAGTGAAGTGAAAGAAATGCTGATGCGCATTGTTCAGATTTCACAATAAAAATTATTCGTTCCAACGCATTGGCAAAGACATGTAGGGTTCTCAAATTCCCTTTAACATTTAACATTTCAGTTATATTGCAGAGCGCACCACTTATTATATACTATTTTAAAGTTTTCTCCATATTGACCAAAGACTTTCATATGGGCAAGACTTGCGAAAACACGCTTCTCCGAATATTGTCGGATAACATTTAAAATGCAAATTACATACGAGACATAATAATATAGTGTTACGCCTTTTCCAAGCGATAACCAAAATATCTGAAAGTAAAATCTAACACACATCTTATTATACATAGATATCATACTCACATATCTTATGCTCAGCTCGTCATCGTACGTCGATGTCAATAATTTGGTGGTGTGGTTGACTACAAGATATTTGCCCCATACTTTTTTGCTTATTGAATTTCCTTTCTAATTTGCATACTTCCACGCACCAGTCTAAAACTTAGTACAGCTACGTAGAAATCCTTGGTATATCTTATTACACGCAGAAAACTGATTAGGATTGCGTGCACCTCTGTCACGTACATTTTACACATTGATGTTCCCATGCATTTTCCTCTCTATACTCTTGTGCGGCCAGTTTTGTACCCCGAGTATGCCTACCACATGTGAAGTTGCAGACTAACTTTTTGGAAGCATATTACTAGGGACTCTACTTGTAGGTGCTTAAAACTCACGGAATAGGTAGGTATTTAGGCACTTAAAATCATTAAAATAGGTGCTTATAAAAGGTCCTTAAATTTAAAATATGTGTTTAAAAAGGTCCTTAAATTTAAAATATGTGCTTAAAAATGCTTTTAAACCCAAAATAGGTACTTAAATAGGTTCTTAAATTCAATGTAATTCTA
>JAHZNE010005939.1:0-27745 GCA_027744055.1 Callyntrura sp. NNG-2020
TGGATTAGTCGGATCATTCTTGTGTGGGTAATCTTCTTAAGCCAAAGTTCAGGAATGACATGAAACAAATGACCGACCATATTTCAAAGATTGTAGAGAAGCAGATGTCCCGCAGACGAAAACAAGATATGTAACTGGTTGTAAATACCACACGTCATTATAATGACTGTAATTATCGTTCTCCCGTATTAACGTAAATTGATGGGGGTAAAATGATGGGAGCGACGTGATATTTATTTTGTGTCAATAAAAATGAACAATTATTGTTTTTACACATTTACACAATTTAGCTCAATTGAAGTAGCACAATCTATACGTGAATCTTTGCAAGGGCTGATCTTAATTGTCTACTATAGTTTACATATTTCGGCCTTTGTGTTTGAGTGTTTGAATATCAGTTCGCCTTACTATATGTATTATCCTGGGAGGTGGTATCTACCAAAAGTTCTATGAATTTACGGCCATTATGCTAAAAATGAAATGGTTACCTTGGTAAAGAGCACTAATTCCTGAGTTTTCATTTAAAATACATGGGAATTTTTATTGTCGCCATGGGAATTCAGCCTACGTTCTTACTACAATACATACTGATAAATTATAAAGCAAAATGTTTGAGCATATCCCCGCTAATCGTTATTTTCATCGTTTCAGTGCAGTATTTTTTTATGTAGTTAGCCCTGTTATTTTTTATGACTTGTTGTTTGGCAACTCAAATTACTGTAATGTGTAGAAATGCTAAGCCAAAACCCAAGCCACACCGGTATATACGTACACGGAATTGTTAACGAATATTGCTAGAACATGTAATACCAAAGTCACTAATTCATTTCACTCATCTATTCATATACAATGTTTTGTCCAAGAAAATAATTTTACTTGCAAAGATCTGGTAAGATCTTGTTAGTATAGTCAAATTATAATTTTTTAAAAGAATACGTGCACTTCACATGATCAACAATTATTAGATTAAGATAAAATAGCTCCTTCCATTCTCAGAGGCCAACTGCTTGCAAATGAGTTATTCAAGGGTACACAACAATTTCTCTCTCAACTCTTTGTAAGTTAGCAACATTTATTGTTCAAATTTATCAGGAATTGATGAACTTTATTAATAAGATAAACCTAGTTTAACATTTGACCCATCATTATCGGAAAATCAAACAATAGCATTCATAAATGTGAAAATCAGTATTAGTATGTATAAAACACATTTATCAGTTACTTGTATCTTATAATCTGTTTTTACTGTATACGCTGAACGAAGCCGCTGTTAACGTAAGCAATACAACAATTGGCTAGAATTCTAACTAGCGCAGTTATTTGGTCTTCCGGGGAGACCATAGTTGGATAGTTTCGTAGTGGTGGGGTGTCCCTACGCATTGCATTCACATTATAAACTCTCCTTTGTCTATTGGAAGACTTTTAGCAGTTGTACAGAGTAATTGATTCAGATGTATCATCAAAAACCATGGTTTCAGTTTCTGGTAAAAAAAATTATGGAAACGATTCAAATACTCTCCAAATAAATTTTGCCTTCAAATAAATCAACGTTAGTTACCTCGGTGATTTTGTTTGTATTAAATGCAACTCTGTACAAAGTAAAAGGGGAGTTTAAAATGTGAATACATGCTTGTTTAATACTTGCTTATCGTCACGATGACAAAATCTGTTTCGAATTTAAAATCAGGTTTTCAGCAATGCAATCAATTGGTTTGGCTAATTGCGCTACGTTGTTCTTGATGCGTGTATTGTCAGCAAGGAAATTATTGCCGTGATTCAAAGATGAAGGTCAACGAGTATGCAGAAAATGAACAACAGAAGACGAAGGGAAAATAAGCTTGAAAGACCACATTTTGCAAATTTACAAAAAATATTTACATTACATATAAACCGGAAACAGCCTGTCATAGTCATAGTAGCCAATAACGGGGCATGCTATGCTGAATGATTTTTCTTTCATTAGCCAAGAAAACGTGCGATATAATCTAAACTCTCCATTATATACAGAATATTATGGGAAAACGTTGGTTTTACGATAATTTAATGTTGTATGTAAAGTTAATAATAATTTGAGAAAACTGACTTTGTTTATTTGTTCATTCATTATAAGAAGTATGAATAGAAAAAGTAGTAAGAAATTCATAGTTTATTTGTTACATTGTATATATACACATTCGCTAATTTGTAAAAACGTTAACTAGTTAAGCGTCATGACGCCCCTTTATGAGCTTTATCATATCTATAATCATCCTAACCCCAATCCTATTGTGTGAATCACCCACCGATAAGCTAGGGTAGTACCGTACCGTTGCAGCGTTGTCTCCACTCCCTATGATACTTTATTTTTATTTTTAAGCATGCAGTGTACACTGCGCAGTTACAATCACCTCAAAATATATAGTAAAAAAAGATAAAAGTAATATAAGGGAATTATCACATCGTAAATCAGATGCTCAATGTTTGATGATGAGCAAAGATGGGATGTATTTACACAATGTAAATGTAAATGATCCTCGCGTTACTTTTACCCGTATATTCAATCATTCTGAATTAAATTTTTATATGAACGCAATCTCCAAACAACCTCGTTTTATTTAACACCATTTCACTTTGTCAAGGGTGAAGTACTGACAAACCTATAAGAGATTCATTTTAATTGTTTTCTTGGGTTGGAAGAATCTTGGACCTTTAACATCTACGTAGCAACAACGAATTTTCCGATAAAATTTCAAGATGTTTAGTTGAACGGAACGCCCGTCCCAAAAACCAAGGCGTCAGGTTATGGTTAGCGACAGAACTTTCTACACATGCTCGTATAACATAAACATGCCGAACCAAAAGTCGTAGCATATAAATTTTCTGTGATCAATCACCCAAACGATTCAAGGACACAACTGAAGTTTGTGCAACAAGTAACGCATATGTCTGTAACGGATATTTAAATTTACTTTCCTCTCCGTTCCACCTTGTCGTATAGGACAACTTATACTTTTTCCAAAGTATTATAACACCCCATCTCTGATCAGTGCACATTATTGGAGATTTTAAAATTAACCTTTGCATGCCCACGCATGTACTAAGGTAAAGGAAATGTTGACGTAGTTTCTGCAACATTTTTCTAAAAGCATACGAGGAACAAGAATGTAAGATATTATATTAGCATATCAGTACATGTTCGGTTGTTCCGTATCCGTATGTACTATGTACAAAGTGGAACAGCGGGTGAACCTGATACTTTCGAACATATTTTATTAGCTATATGTTACCCGTTACTTCGTAGCGTTTATCAAAGGAGTGAAAACTAATTTTTGATATATTACATTAGATTTATTATTAAAATGCTGCGCAATAATGTGTACAATGTAAATATTATTATTACTACAAAATAAAAGCTGCTATTAATAAAAAAGAAATATCGTTAAACACGAGCGTTTCTTCCTCTCATCTACCCATTACTCTCAATTAATGATGCAATTGCAGTACTCAGAAAACTTGTTCATGCCAAAAACGTAAAAACAGCTATACTTGCAGCAGTTCAGAAGCAAATTCGTAAGGAAACATATCTGGAAAACGTACGACCTGATTAAATTGTGTTGAAAATACCCAACCCCTGTACAGTTTTACTGTACAGTTATGTGTGTCTTCTCCAGTTAAACGCGTTTGGCGTAATCGGACATAATGGGTACAAGGTAAATCCATAACTACTGCGCAGATGTATATATGCACTTGCTACGAATTCAGTTCAGTAAAGTTAATTTTCCAAAATTCCCAAAGTACATTATTATTATTACACAAACTGGAACATGCATCAATTTAACCCGGATTAAAGTGAAGTTACACAACTTTGCGGTTTTGTATACGTGTTCCGTTGTAAGTATTAATATGCATAAATCCAAAACTACTACGAATGTGTACACATTTTCCACAAATTTAGATTTGTCAAATGGATTTTTCCGAAAGGAGAGACGCAAGACCGCTTAGGTAAACATATATTTTACGCGAATTGAAGTAAAAGTTCATAGCTTCTGCAATTGTGTGTAGCGTACATATTTGCGATTTACGTCAAGATTTGTACATATACTTTATTAATGATTTCAGGATTCATTCATTAATTTCTTGTATGCTAGTCTCAACACAAATAGATACATACATGATAACACCAATTACATTGTCAATTTACTGTACTACGTTTGAGGATATACCTTATGCCATATATGTATATGCATACATTTCGCGTGTATGCAGTATAAGTAATGAAAGAAGTAAGAACCAAATTTGAGAATGAACCGTACGTCTATCTTAACGCTAGAAATATGAATGAAACCCGTGAAATTAACTACCTATGACGATAAAGGTTTAATATGAATGTGTTTCAGTTCATTTTGTTTCTAGCATGCGAATAATGATGTTGGATCGAAGCAAAATCCAGTATTACCATCACCATTCTATTCTGTTACTTACCATGAGGCACGAAGCCAGTACACACAACACAAGGCAGGACAGTATACACTTGTAACTTTTGAGATAAAAGAAAGAGAATCTTACTAACTAACATGTACAACAGCATACTACTCTCACTACACGACTGATTGTGAGTGTTTTCTCAACGGGGACGAAATGACGTCAGACGATAGTGAAAGAAAGCGACCGACACGCTTTTAACTACATACACCATAGATAAAATGGTTTTAAAAGAGCTCTTCACTGACAAGTAGAACATTCAGTCTGCAGCAGTCAGAATTCAGTAAATGCAACCAGAACGCACATGCATGTCGCGTATTAGTACAATGAAGAAAGATTATATACTTTCTGTATTGATATAATTATAATGTCAAAGAATTTCTACCTGTAATCGATAATCTACTGAAATAAACCATGTAACCAAACATTTTTTTCTGCTTGTATGCTCTTTACCAAAACGCTTGCCACTACACACATACTACACAGAATCAAACAAACAAATCCTTTGAGTAAAATAAATATGAAAGCATATCGTCAATCTTTGAGCAGTATTGTATGGGTAGGTATTATGGTACAAAGAATCAAGCGAAGAGGATAAAGATTATAGAGTGAACTCTGTGAACAGTACTATTTCAAAAAATCTTGTACATTTTGCTTGGGAAAGAAAGAACGAAAAAGATCCAATCAAGACATTAGTACATTGCATACGTACGCTATTCTTCATAAAGCGGTTTAAACTTAATAGAAGGGGCATGATATGATATTTTTCTTTAGTCGGAAGGTAGCATTGGTTGTAAAAAATGTGCTTCAAGAAAATGATTAAAGATCATGGGGGCAACTACGAGTAAGATAAGCAAAGGAGAGAGAGAGAGAGAGAGAAGGTGAAGCTAAATAGTTTGGCAAGTTTGGTCATCCTTTAAGTTACTACGCACTACCAGGATGAACGAACATCAAGACAAATATATTATCTCTACGTACACGTAGTGGGTAAGCAAAATGCATTCATAAAACACGAAAGATCATTTGAAAAATTGATGAGTCGAACAGTTGAAGGTAGTAACTAAGCATGTAATAAGACGAGCCGAGGGTAAGAGCTCACACACCTCACTCACAAAAGTTATATAGTCTTCACGACTTGCTTTTATGTTCTTTTGTAAACGTAGGTGATTCACACTGTAAAATCAGTAAAATGTACCTAATGTACTTACAGCTCACAATAAATGAAAAATATAGCATGGACACACATCGACACATCAAGAGTATACAGACTAGAATGAAAACCCACTTCTTCTCTCTTCACCCTTTTGTTTTCAGAAAGCAGATTTCTGAACGACAAGAACAAACATATGGACGTGTGTTTCATTACTATTTTTCTCAATACAGCAACAAGAAGACTATGCAAAGTCTGCGTTGTACGCAGGCAGACAGACACAAACCCCATCAAAATTATGCATGCATGGTGATTGTGAGAATATATGGTACCTATTGGGTACCTATTGCTATAGTATTACATTCAACAAAAGAGAGAAGTAGAATATTATTTTTGTACTATTTTCTCATGGCCGTGTGTCTGCGTTAGAATCCTTTTAATTCTTCATTTTTCGTATGTATCTGTGTCTAGGTGCTTGATATGCCTGTATGTATGTATAACTGGATAGCTGAAACTTTATCTGTTGATGACGTTGATGTTGATGAGATGAGAATCCCCCATCATGTAGTACGCATATACATACAAGAAAAGATTGGGTGATGTTTGTGTGTGATATGTAATAGTAAATAACATCATCATCTACATACACATACCTCACACTTCAATCTGTGTAGCTATTATAATGAAAGAAATACATACAAGTGTAATACCTATCACCTATTGTAAGTAAGATAAAAAAAACTATGCTTGTTATATATGATGTTCGGTGTTGTGTGCTAGTTTCGTGCAAGCAAGTATGCATGGATATATACAATATATGTACATTTTAACATAAATTTCTCATCGTCAGCAGCCACATCCTCTATTTCACATTCATACAAAATAGTACACACAGAAAATGCTATAGTGCGTTGATTAAAGTAAAATCTGATACACATCTTTAGTGAGCAACATCCGTGATTTTTATCCAGCATTTTACGCTTTACTACAATTTGCTAAGATTACTTTAAGCATTTTTCTACCCAGGATTCTTAACTGTCCAGCCAGAGGAGAGATTTACAAAGGAATTGCTACACTGCAAACTTTGAAATACATAAATAAAGTGGTTTAACGATAAAAACTGAATTGCTCATGACAGCAATGATGTCTACGATGAAAGTAGAACTTTGTAGTGGTTAACGATATAAACTTTAGTATTTGTCAATAATTGCTTCTGCAACCTCGTGGTGGCAAAGCGACCTACAATAATAATGCTTGTTCAGAAATACAATTTACATCATGTTCCATTGAGAAATTAAGGAATAACATTCAACATTACTGAAGTGCCAGTTTAAGTGATATTTGTATATTTCATCTCTGCAGCATCACGAATGGCTCAATAGGGCGTAAGTAAATTAATTAAATTATATACGTTAAAACTGGTGGAAATCAATATCAATATATATATCTAGTTCCTGACTTGAATTTGAACCTGAACTGCGGGAATCATGCCAAAAGTAAAAAAAAGTTACTGCAAATGCAGGAACAAGGCACTAATTACTAACTTGAAGTTTATTTATTGAATAATATTATCCCTATCACGTGCTTTAAAATATAAATGAATCTCCCAAACCAATTAAATCACTTGTAGAATAGCAAATTCTTGCAAGTGTTAGATCTTAGGCAGGTGTATAGGTGTATTGGATGGGCTAGATGGACCGGATATGGTTGGCAAACTTGCAAAGATTCTCCCTGTGTCTCGTTATATAGCATAAGATCATAAAATATGTGGTATCTTACCTAACGTAACGTTTATAAAACTTTTACTGGATTTAAAATTACAAATGAGGAACAGATATAATTTAATACAAAAGATGAAATATAAGTACAACACACCCATTATTCTCATTAATCAAAGGTTATATATGATGATGCGGGGGGAGGTTCTTTAAGACTTTTATAGTACTTTATGCTTAGGCGCATATTCTCGTTAAACCTCCACAAGCTAAATTAAGTTTCTCCGTGTAAGTTTACAATCCCAAAGAGCGACTGTAATCTATGTTTTAACTTAATGAGCATACAAGGATAATCATTGAGTGTATCACGCCTTTTTAATTAGGCATCTCATCATTATCTTCGTGAGATCACTTATTTGGCCGCTTCGCTGCTTCATCGACACAATACGTGACTGGACTGAATGACTGGACCATGTTTGCCTTGTCTTATACACAAAAAAATTGATAAAAAACCAGAACGAGGATACGCAAACGTAAGCCTCACACAGAGATAACTGAGAAGGTATTCGGTATAATAATGCAGGCACACATAGTGCTCATGGCAGTTTCACACGAAACTGCATCGACGTTTGCAAGGTGTTAATCTTGTAACCCCAGTCATGATTTAAAACAAATTGTGTGCTATGCAGTCTGTGTAAGATCAAAAAATAACCTGCACCTTCGTTTTAGTGAGTAACGTGTAACCTGAGGCTGTGCTATTTTAAAATGGAGCAGAATTATTAGTAGTGGAAATTACTAAATTATAAGTTTATATGAAATACTGGGCTGTCCAAATTTCGTAAGACATACGAAAGATATAACGTACATTGATACCACTATTCCGGATTTCCGTGACTAATTTGCATCCTAGTTTCTCAGTAGGACTATATATAATTGGGTGGTGTTAAAGAAATGTTGCGCTTACCAAACATACATATATAAAGGGCAATTGAAGACACAACAGACACATCCTCGCTTTACTCTTTGGTCGATTTGAATTGGCACAAATGCATATTTGCAATTCAATTTTGTTAACATTTTTGTTTGTGCCAGCGTTGGATCAACTAATGTAAATTTATTAGTGGGCCTGTGTTTCGTGTCCAAAAATTGAGATTATTATAACCCCTTTTTAATGTGAGGATTTTTTACTTAACTTTTTAAAATACACGGCATATGTATTAAAGAAAAGTGTTTTCATCTGGAATTGAATAATTGAAGAATAAATTTAATATCTGGTGTGTTGTTTCTTTTATTCAGGAATGTAGTATTACGACAAATTGGGAGAACCGATTTGAGCTAACTCAGAAAAGAGTGTAGGTTTTGCTTGTGATACAGTTATTCAAAGGTACCATTTTAACAAACTTAAACCAAATTTATAAAACAAATCGTCCGATATAATGAATGCAAGGTCGGCTGGTCGCACACAATATCGAGTTGGTTCAAAACCCAGACTAATTCAGGTAGTCCGATTTAGAAAGAAGACAAAAAATCTAGTTATTTCTTCACTTGCGTTTGCCTTTCCTAATTCGCACGGGAGTTTATATATGATCTGTTACTTAGAATAGAATGCAAACGTCGTAAACGACACGTCTCTACTTCTACAAGGACTAGTATTTCAAAGACCATGGAAGCACAAGTGAACATATTTTTATTGGCACTATTGGCAATTAGTAATATTTTCAATCCAAGAAACATTAGATTTTTCCCTCCCCTTCTTAGTCACATTATCTATTGAAAAGGTGGTTGTGCCTATGAACAGACAGACTGACATTTTGGATTGGATGTCTGTCGACAAAAAGTATGACAGAATTGGGTTAGACTTAGAAATTGGTTTATATCTTCCATGACATCTAAAAGTGGTTGCACTTGTACAGTACGTTGCGTATAGTCATAGCAATATAACGTTACAGATATGCCATCCCTAATTTCTTAAAATTGTTGATTTTCAGGTACACATCTTTAAGATCAAATTTGATTGATCAGTCATTACCTTGACTACGCTTATTTTCTTTCCACCAAATAAAAAATTTGGGGTTTGCGAAAGTAATCATATCTAGGGGATGTCTACGTGAATGGGACCGCGTTTAGGTAAATTTTCTCGAAACTCATACGACATGAGCAGCGACAGATCTGAAAAACATCGGAAAGACCCCAAACCCAGCGCATCTGCTGGAGCATCGGGGGCTGCTAGCATTGAAATGGAAAAGGATTCTGATGATCAGAGCGACAGCAAAAGCTCAACAGGCAGTGGTGAAACAACGTGTAGTTCATGGAGAACTAGGTCAGATAGATGGACAAAATCCCGGAGACCTGTTAAGAATGCAAGTAGCAGCGGTAAAAAAGACTTTTTCGGAAAGAGAAATAAAAAATGGCTGATGAGCGGGAGGAAAAGCAAATCGGAACAATCTGCAACCGAAGCAGATTCTCCACCAAATGGAGTGATGAACTGTGTTTGTACCATGTATCGGAAAACAAGTACGGATGAACCGGGACCTTCAAACGGTGTGGTGGGCATGCATCAAAGCGGTAATGGTGAGGTTTCATTAAAGAGACAATATCACAATACCACCTCCATATTGAAAGCAGGTGTAAAATAATTTGAAATGTTTTTTGTCGTAGGTGCAGCCGCTCAACCAATAATTGATTTGAGTAAATTTAATCCTGCCGACTACCCAATTGATGACGAGGACGAACGAATGAGACAGCAGCGTGCCAAGGAAATGGCTGAAGGTGTTGACGTTTCTGTTTTACTCGGAGGCATGTCGTTGACAAATGCCGAGTTATATCCTGCGCACTCACAGGTACATATGAATATAAAAATTAATGCAAGTTGCATCCATTTCGCCCATAAAAGTATAGACTATCTACAGGACATCGTTTTACTCTTCAGTTCATTTCTATAGGTAATTGAGTGACAAACTGTTTCAAATGTTTTATTGTTTATTTTCACAAACAGGTTGACTATATTCACTACTTAGTTCCGGATCTAAAAGAGATTACCAACTGTTCCTTCTATTGGGGAAAAATTGATCGATACGAAGCAGAAAAACTTCTAGACGGAAAGCCAGAAGGGACATTTTTATTAAGAGATTCAGCGCAAGAGGAGTACCTGTTTTCTGTTAGCTTTAGGTATATATGAATAATTCGTTATGAAAAATTAAACCCCAGTCCGCGTACAGCGTAAGATAGAGACATGATATAAATTTATGTTTAAAAATTTTATAATGACGCAAGCCGGCTGTCGCAATTATTTCGTCGGCTTCAAAAAAGCAAGATCGTTCATTGATCTCGTCTTCTTGATGTATCTACCTGGTGGACTGCTTCACAATCAACTCGAATAGATATATATAGTTTAACTTTATGTAATTATATTTTCGTTTTCAAAAGTACCGCGACTATCGTGCACCATGTGCATGCATCGGATTTTAAACATTACATTATAAAAAGTTACCTATCATTCATTTCAATCAAATATTTACATTTAAACATTTGTGCCCTGTATATGCCAATATCTCTGCAAGTAATATGCATATGGATTTTGTAGCTAGATAGAGGTCTCGCACCTTGTATCTCCATCAAATAATATGATGTAAACTACAAATGGTAATTAAGTATAGAATATGTATATATATTCATAAATCAACATTAATAATATCCAACACCTACATGAGCCGGCACTCTTACGTCTTTCTATCGGAAATAATATTTATATTATATTTGGAAACAACATATTAAAATAGGCAAATTTTCCTTATGTAAACCACGTACGTACGTACACACGTACTGTCGTTACTTGGTCTGAAGTTCGCTAACTGTTCTGGTCCTCAGTTTACTTAAATTTCGAATTCGCGTACAATGGAATCTATAACAGATTTGTTAAATGTATCCGTTTGATGCTGAGGATGAAAAACATTAGCAAGTAATACTTTCTGTAAAGAACGGTTCCTGCGAAATTTCCAACGTGCGAGCATTTAATTGTATACATATATTACACTTTCATAGGCGGCAATGACAATGCAGTAAAATATCATTTGAATAACTAAAGTAAGCCAATTTTTGATTTCATAAAGCATATAATATGAACTTTACCTGTAAAAATGAATCTATATATAGTTTAAAAATCATGAGTACTGGTGTGCAGAGCAAGTAACAAAAACTGTCATTATAAGTTTTAAAAACACTTCACACTTTAAAGTTTAAATCACTTTGTAATTCGAATATTTGTACAATTTGGATAAATTTCGCGATGAGCGAATTTTATTGTGATCCTGAATCCTGATTATAAACTATATAGCATTAAACAAACAATGCCGTTCTTTCAGGTTCTAGGAATGAAATTCGTAAAAATCTGATAAGATCTGTGTCCCCTCCCACACAAGAAATATTCTACTATTTTGTAACGTCTAACTGCTGATGCATTTATAAATAAACTTTACCAATACAACCCACTAAAACTATACTTTTAATTCAGAGAATGCATTTAAAACGTTGCAGCAGAAATGTTCACAAAATTTTTTTTAAATGTAAGTTTGAAAAGTCCGTGATGTATTTAACGCAATCTGTAATTTTTCGTATACTTTTTTAGTTTTCAAGTTCGTAACGGTTGAGAATTTGACTTTGTTAGTAATTTAGATTTTCAGTGAATATAAGTCAATAGTATCTACAAGTGGAGTTATCTTTTCATTTGTTCTCATAAAGCTGTGAAAGAGCATGTAAAGTTTCAGTAAAATTCTTTTCCGACTATTTCATCCTTATACTTTAAAACAAAATTGTATTTACACATATACATGTAGCATTTGTAGAATTACCGTAGTAACATAAAATTACGTTCCAATGAGCTGATCATTTGAGTTCGTTTGCATTTTTAGATATAATTTAGGAGCTACAAGAATCATTGTTGAAAATAAATCCGAGTAACTGTCAATAGTGTCAATGATTTTTACAAGTACGAATTTTGTCGACGTTTGGACACAAAATTAAATACTACTTATTTTAAAATGTTTATACATGTTTTATTGTCATCTCAGAAATTATTTGATATATCCGGCCAACAACCTGTAAAATTAAATGGGTTTCGTTGCAAATCAAATTTAATTAATTAGATATCCACTTACTGTATATTGGACAATCATTTATTTGTAGACAAAAATTCACAGGATTATTAATTATTTGGTCGCTTCCTTTAATCCTTTGTAAAATTATAATTATATTAAAACTTATGTAAACAATGATAATTTTAGTGTACACTATTAGACATTAAACACATGGAATGTACTACTAAGAATGACACTCGTAAAACCTGAGAGTCCGAGTGCGAATGTCTCGATTCAAAAACTATGATCGAGCAAGCGTTAGGTAACACTTAGCTTATTGTTTGTAAAAACATGTAGTGTTAATTATAAGTTAATTTTGTTTATTGCAGTATTAGTTTTTGTCAAGTTGACATACAAAAGATCTATAAATGACATTTTTACTATCAACGGCTCCCAATAGAAAAGCTTGTTTCACCCAAACCCAGCTTGAAATATACCGATGTTGTGTGGATTTTTTGCCATTTCACCGAAAGCGCAAGTAGGTTTTGGTATCGCGTATTAACCATTGAATATGGTGTGAAAAGAAAAAAAATAAATAAAAACGACCGATATATATAAACTGCAGTTACTGCATATTTTTTTAAAAAGTAAGAAGTCACATTAATACAACGAGTAAGGGGTAATGGTGAATGGGGCAGTAGATTCGACGGGTAACCACCTTTAAATTGTTTTTCTCGTCGTCAGACTATATGTCCCTACATGGATACTCACACTACTCACCATTATGCATTACATACATGAACGCTTTAGGCATACATAAATTACATTTAGTTAGTATTCTATATGCCTTGCATAAATTGTTATAATTCATACTCAATAAATTAATGTGTTTTATCAACATTTAATAAGCCATTTAAAAGCTCTTCAGTATTTGCGTCCTGCGCTCGCGTGTCGCTAAAACAAAACTTCTTAAGTGAAAGCAACGTTGGAAAAAAAGTTCATCTTGGAAAAAGGTTTCGTTCGTAATAAAACAATACATTTGCACAAAAGATACTCATGCGGAAAGAATTGCAAAAAAATGTAACTTGATGCGACGGCGGACACGGACAATACAGCTTTGCAGTAGCCACAGTGAAATATCGTGCGAGATCCGATCGAGCAGGCTTATCCATATCCATACATCATCATATCGTTATCGTACCACACCACAATAATAGTTGTGTGTTTGTCGGGGCATACTTAAACCCGCGCATTGCTTAAAAACATCTTGGGCAAGGAATCTACCCTTGGAATTTGGATGATGAAAGAAAATGAACTCCTAGACTAGGAGTCCTAGTCCTGCGGCATTTTTGTTTTTTTATAACTTGCAGATCGAACAATACACTGCACTTGACTGCACTGCAGCAGTAGTTCATTAGTTTTAAGTGTAGGTGTATCGCTCATTATAATAAAATTGAAAAAAAATATGTTGGGATAACCAAAAGGTGAGTGTGCAAACATTGTATTCTTCCTGTGTCGCATCATCTGTCCTATGACAGCTAGTAAAACATTTCCAAAATTTTAATCAATGGGGCGAGATTAAACATGTCAAGCAGTTACGTAGACTTAAATAGTGCGGCCATTAGTCTTTAGTACTGCATATCGTTTTCCCTCTATCCAAATTCCTATTGTGTGAAACAGCAAAAAACAAGCTAACTAGTCAATTTGTAACTTAGGTTTCAATGACATGAAGTAATTCCTCTGACGGAGCTACGTTCACGTCACGTTACACGTGTGTATGACAGATTCTAAATTTGGGGAAAGCAACTTTATCTGGCGTTAAAGGACAGTCAACAGCAGACCGAAAACAATTGACGAAGACGAAATCCTAGGAAAGCAAGCTAAAAATCTACGTTTGACGTTGTAAGTTAAACAATTACTTGCCATTTGTCATTTGTGCTTACCTCTTACGTCTTACCTGTGATAGCTTAAGGTGGGTATTCAGCTGTTATTTCTTACAACTTTTAAATGATTGTCACTTTTTGCCGTATTTCATACGTTTCGTATAGCCAGAGCCATTTCAAAAGATTGCCATAAGTCTTACTGATCTGCATTTCCTCGTTCTTCGTGACTCAAAAATTTCATGTATTTTCTCCATTTAAAATAGTTAGGATCACTTAAGTTGCATGCTTAAATGGCAACATAGATAAAGAAATTAATGATGGACAAACGAACGAAGAAGATCTGCCATCCAGATCCGATCCGTGATAATAAAGACGTGCGTCAGTTGTCAGTTTATAAGGAATTAATTAGTCATATGATGTCGAGCTGATTTGGGCTGAGTCACGTCATGTGCATTGTCACCTACTTCTAATTACGAACGATATTCGATATTTGCAACATTTGTTTGTTTATGAATTTCATATAAATAATAGTACGATGAACGGTTTTACAATAACGCTTATCAGATTAGTTGCTATCCAACTGCTGCCGCATTATATGTTTAATTTTGTGGGCACATCGTCTACATTTTTTTAAAGATACATATTGTCAATTATATAATGTATGCTTTTATTTAACATTTCACGTAAATGGGTTTACAATGGAACGTTTGTCTACATTTGACATTACAAAAAATTAAATATACTTTACTTTAGGTAGCACTAGCAATCCTGGGCCATATCGTGTAACTTTTCCTGGTTTAAACCAAGTTTACGACTACTAAAGAGCAGTCGTAAGTTCGGATTAGCCAGGATTAAGAGTTACACGATTCCACTCCCTAAGTATTTGTATAAATCAGCTTTATAGTATTTGGCATTTGGTATATTAAAAATTAAAAGTACTTATTTATTTATTTATATATGCAGATTACTACTATTGCGTGTCTTTTATATTTACGCAGAAAATATATTTGCACTCATCGCCATGCTCAACATAAAATCGGCGTGGGGGATTGCGGCAGGCCTTAGCGGTTTACTTATAGTTGGATATTGTTTATATTTTGATCAGCAAAGGAGAGGTGATCCAAACTTTAAGAAGAAACTTAGAGAAAGTAAGCGACAATGATAAGATGCAACATTTAATATTGTATGATAAACTGTTACCAAAGATCGTTAACAAGAAATCCTTTTTTAATTAAACAAGGACGGAGGCAAAAGAGACTGGCAAAGACCGCTGGAACTAATATGCCTGATTTAAGGGATCAGGAAGCGGTGCAAAAGTTTTTTCTGTCTGAAGTCCAGCTGGGTGAGGACTTGCTCAGTCAAGGTGATGTAGACGGCGCAGTTGAACATCTGGGAAGTGCCATTGCCGTTTGTGGCCATCCGCAGCAACTACTTCAAATTCTGCAGCAAACTCTACCGCCTCAAGTTTTCCACCGTTTACTGCAACGACTACCTATGATTGGACAGGTAATAAATCTTCTAATATTTGTCGTACATTGTCTTTGTGTATTTTTATTACGCTGCCCACTTGACAACTAATAATTCTTTCATGTGTTGCTGCGGTTTTAACTGTCAACTGTATGTATGTATGATTTTTAACAGGCTGTAAGGAATAGACAAATGGAACGTTATGGTGACGATGAAAAAGTGAATCCAGCGTCAACGAATGAAGGTCCTATGATTACAATAGGGATGGGAGCGCCTGGAATTAGTCTTGCTGGAGCTGGCAGTATTGGACAATCATCAGTACTTGCCGTCGATGACGAACTAGAGTGAAAATAAGAGTGCACATATTCTCATACATAAATATAAACCATCCGCTCGTCCACACTCGTTTTTCTCGCACTCCAAAACAGTGGTTGCAGCGTCATACCAAATGTGCAGAAATAATTCGATTAAAATTTTGGTAACAAACTATTTTAGACTTGGCTTTTCATAAGAATGTATTAATCTTTATCGAAAAACGAAAACTTTAGGTTCTGTGTCTTGTCATCACAAAGTATCTCGTCAAAATGAAATATTTAGCTGTCCACTTAACTACCATTATGGCAGTAAGCAGTAAAAAGAAACGTTTTTGAAATTGACCGTTTATCTTTATTAATCTATCAAAGTCTAACGTCATATCCATATCTTCATTTACTTATTATGGTATCATGAAGTCAGACCATGGCATAAATTTGTGCATGTGAAGAGATTGAGATTAGGTAGTTCTCAATTCGAATTTTGGTTAAATGCAAGATGCATGTGTGCATTAAATTTACTTTGACTCAGTGCAAAAACTTTAAAAAGATGAAACGAATTCGAATGTTGTATGTTGCATTATATACAACTGCAATAATAAACTAAATATTCGTTTGTATACATGATCACTATCACGGTATGCTTAAAACTCGAACCTTGAATGCGAAGGGAATTTTTTATAATCATTAACTCTTTCACATTGTCAATAATGTTGGATTAACTGGCTTTTATAGACTGAACAAAAATTATGTAGTATTTTAATCTAATCGAAACAGCCATTGATACAGGAGAGTAGTTGTGTTTGTGTGCACATGAAGGAATACATAGAATGTACATCCTGTTTATTGCTAAAATGAACATTTCGTGTCTGTACAGCCAATTAGTATATTTTTAAGTTCTTCTAGTTCTATCAGTCAGTTCACATGCTATATATATGAATTTAGTCAAATGTGTAATTAAAACTATGTTAATTTTTAGTTTTGGCGGTTAAAATGGCAGTGTACATAATAACTTTATTTTGTTGTAGTCAAAAGGTTCCATGTCCTTTGCTAATTATTATTATAAATTATATTATATCATTACAATATAATAATTTTGTAAGCAATATTATTATCGTGTAGTACTTCTGTTGTATGTATATTTGTGTAGTTATATGCTGTTCACTTCACACATGATTGAAATGAACCTTTAGATTTGAGTCTAAAATCAGTCATCAAATATACATATATAAAGACGGACTCTCAAATTACCAAGTAGTAAACGTTGCGTTTTAATAAAGTTTTGTAGTCGTTGTCATTTAAGCATCACATTTCAGAAATATTACATTGTTTCCATGACGAGGATTTTAAAGATAGTGATTAAGGAATTGATAGCTTCCCGTAAGGTTTCACCTTCATCGTTGTTTCAAGATGAGGAATTGCATATATGCATTTTTCTGATTTTTCCTGACTTGATTAATTGATCACTTGCTCATGAATCATGATCTTCATGCCGAGAATTTTTTCGAGTCCACAGAATAACTGCAAACTTGTTTTTATTGTTACAAACACAGTATAAAATTGTCGTGGACGGAATAGGTGCGGTCTTTCAACAAACTTTTAAGAAAACGTAGGGACAATTTTACCCGCTAACAAGCATGATATCCGAAATTGTACTCCATGAACTCCATCCCTATTATAAAGATAGAGAAGGAATGATGGTTATTTTCTTCCGTCGATCTTGTTGTACAGTTGTAACCATATCAATTCAAAATCAGTCATTTTCCTTTAGAAATATGTTCACACTACGCAGTAATTATTTGTAAAAGCTAAATAAGCACTGAAAGTTATTACTAGCGTAGATTAAGTGCATATGCAGATACAGCTACAATGATATTTTTGTGGCTAAAAATTATAACACTTATTGACAAAGGTGAAATGTACTTGTTTACAGAAAATCATTGCCACACAAGTGCATACTTCCGATTTTCCATCCTAACGCCCATTCTCAATACATGTAATATGTATGCATAATGCATCGTTGTTGGTAACCTTACTGAGTACATCTCACCTTTGACCTTTGTCAATAAGTGCTAAGTTCTATTTAATTTTTTAGTCACAAGAAATTTTAAAAATTACGAAGATTTGTTTTATCGATGTCATCCAAGGTTACCAGACAACGGTGGGCCCCTTTGAAAGTTGCAACAAACAATCACACGAGGTGCCTTTTTCCTATATATCTGTGTATTACTATGTTCCATCCGCATTAACCGAAATTTACTTTCAGTAGTGAGGGATATTTGGAAACCATTATGTAGTACAAACGGGAAACTGGAGATGAAGCATGATGCAATATGCCAATAAAAACTTTCTACATGACATACCTTGCGATTTCTTGCCATGACATACCATGGAGTCACCTCTAGATCGATTAGTCGTTAGTATAGTAAAAATAAGTCAATAACGTCAACTACAGCAGGACATTACAATACAATTTCTCATTATTACTTTAAAGAACATTGTAACACAACACATATAGCATAACGTGTCATTGACAATCGACGAAATATCATCTAGATATACTATCACAAATCAGAATTATATATAATTGCTCTGCTTTCATACTTTACATTACTTGTTATATTTGCTACAATACATGTCATGTATGTATGCCTTTTAATTGTATGCACACACCATTTTAAGATAAATGTCACTGTAAACAATATTTTGCATAATCAGTTTAAGATTAAATGAAAAAGAGATTGTTTACATAGGCTTTAATCGGAAAATGTAGAGGATTAAAATAATCATGTGGAAGCAGTAAGGTAGGAGAACCTTTAAAACTTAACAACATGGAATAATTGCAGTATGCTGCTCAGTGACTCACTGCCAAACTGCCAATCAACTTTTATTAAAACTATATTTCCATTCACGTTAATTTGCATGCAAACGCACAAGTCATCTAATCACCATCATCAGTATCAGTCAAGCTTCAAGCTTATTTACGCAATACATCACAAATCACAATACACGCTACACACCGTCGTCCTAATCTGAACATTTTGGTAGTTTTACAAAAGTGTATCAATGAAATGACAATTGAATGATAAAATTTTGCGGTTTGGTTAGTTTACTACATATACACAAAAAATATGTTCAGTTTTTATTATGCCATGTGCAAAATACATGACAGCTTATATAGAATTCCGTTATGACACCATTTTACTTCTGCATGGTAGGCTTTTAAACTGGAAACTGTACACCATACATACTACATCTACATTGTTCTGTATTCTGTATTAATGTTTGATTAGCGCATGCATGTTGGTGATTGATTATATAAGAGGTAGTTAGAAAAAAGTTTTCATGAAGCAAGCGAAGTATGGTTTATCGTCTTTTGAACTCCCAATTTGGCCTAGCTTGTCCACCTGCATAATGCATTGGCTGTGCTTGTTGTGTGAAAAATAGAAATAAGAGAGAAAGTAAGACTTATTAAATCAAATGATCAATAACCGTGTACAGGTTTAAGGAACTGCATTGTCAATACTAACATCGTACGCGTTAGTGTTGAATGTGAAGAGTTAAAAGTGCTTACAGTTTATAAAAGGAAACTGACAGCAAAGTAAGTGTGAACCAGCCACCTACCTACTTTCCCGAATTTCTTGTTGTGAACGGCACAGGTACATTATTATATTACAACAACATTACATTTTAATCAATTTACCTATTATGTGCTAGTAAACAGATTTATTTTAATGGCAAGGCACCGCAAGGCCAGTATTTACCGTTGTTTACAATAATAAGCCGAGCGCCAACATTTTCTAGTTCATTGAACACACGTATAAGTCGGGTGTAAATATTTTCACGTGTTAAATGAAACATCTCTATAACATCAGATTTGCTGATTCGTGTTTGATTCGAGAGAAAAAATTATTTAGATCACAGATAAAAGTAACTCCGTTTCGATTTTGCTATGCATACTTTGCGGCTTGCTTACTAGCTTGCTTTGCTTAATAACAAGCAATCCATCCACTAGGAGTATGTAATTCCAACAGTTTCGAACATCCGTTCAGCCAAATAAATGCAGTGCAGTGTTTCGCAGACGAGACAAAACGATTGCTGGGCTGCGGCTGGTTGCTAGTTTTTTTGGACTTCTCAACAACAGGAATCCAACATTCCACTGCCACAGAGAAGCTTCGTCTATGTATGGAATCAGGTCAATTTATTCCTACAAAAATACTTGCAAGAACTTTGTTGATTCTTTATGTACTAGTCTCGTCGACGTTACAAAAACCACATGCCATGCAACTACAGTCTACGGAATTGCAAATTTCTCGAGGTTCGTATTCACGTAGTGTATTTGTTGAAAATCGACTTGTTTAATTAATACGAACTGTGCATGGCGCATGGCAACTATATTGCATTACTAGTTTACTAGTATTTCAATATTATTATGTTAATATTACATGGCAAGACCGACAAAACAAAAGAGATGCATCTAACAGGTATGTATGTGTGTCTGGCGTTTCTTTACCGGTTAATAGGTTGAATTTGTTAGCATTGCACACTTTAGAGATTCCGGTTAGCCACATACATCATCAAGGTTCCACGCAGGCATGGTGTTGGCCACATCTTTACCAAAATTATAGAAGTAGTATAGAATAGATGAACAATTTACATCGGTCGTACACTTTCAGTATTATTCCAAGCCCATAAGCATCAATAGGGGTGTATCAAACTTCTTATTATTGTGACAGAGTGTGTAGCCTATGGACAACCTGACCAAACAATTAAATAACAATGAGGTGTAGTGCAAAAAAGGAAGGATAGGCACTATATTTTTCTCTTTTATCAAACCAAACTAAAAAAGGGCCGCCCATATCCTATTCCTAGTGTTGAAGCTGAAAAGGAATAAAACATGTGCGTTCATATGACGATAAGGATTGTCTCATCATAGTACATATATATCTTGCATAGCATTGTTAGTTAAGGTGACTTCAAATATTTTTTTATCTGTCCATAATACAGCCTGATTTACAAAAATCCTTTCATAATCTCTTCCATTCTTTGGCACCTGTTCTGTTGTTAGAAAATAAAAATATTACAGGAATGCTGTGCTAAATACAACCTTCACTCGTGCCGTTGCTAGCCTTCACATTTTAGCGTTCACATTCACTGCGTACAATATAAACAAACAATGCATACACGATTAAACATTTCATTTGCAGCGAGGTGAATCATATGAAGTAGTCAAGTCAAGGACACCTAATGCGTAATGATAATTAAGGTGTATAGATAAGATAGTTTGACAGGCTAATGTGTTTTTATAAGTCATTCACTCCATCTCCATCTCGGTATTGAAGTGGCATTACTATACACATCAACTAACTGCTAAGAGAATAGCTGTCCTAGATGTGTTTCGGTTTAGCATACGTAGGCGCAGGTAAGCTAACCATTTATCATTCTAATAGCAGTGTCCTACCGTAAAACATCTCGTAAATATTTAAGTTTTTTTCCAAACCTGGTCATTTTAGAGTTCTTAATTGCATGCCGAAAGGAAAGAACAGTTTTTTGTTGTGGCTTTATCTATTATGGTGGCTCGAGAAGTGGCTTATCAACTAATATGCATTTATGACATCAATGGGCTAGACTGATACACGTAAATAAAAACTTTTATGAATGGCATGTTTCAATAGACCCTCACTTCAACTCACTGCTATTAGTGTTTGCATTGTTTTTACAGCCACTTGTAAGTTTTGTTTGTGCGAGTAGTGTCATAGTGTCTGTCAACGTGTCAATGATGTGCTGGAAAATAGCGTGCGGAACCCTTCTGTAATTCCAACAACTCTATATAGACTGACTAGTAACCAATACTTGAATTTGGGTAAATCGATACAATCGTGACATTTGTGTGAATGTTGAGTGTCATAGGTAGAAAACTGTCAGAGCACGAGTTGGTAGGAACGGTATGGTGGCATTTATTAGTAATAAAACTGTTTTCTGATAGTGTATGTGAACGAACATTCATACTACGCCAAACGGAAACGAACACTCAACGGAAAGCAAGCTTTTGTTGTGATATTTTCACCAGTACTCAGATTGTGATGAAAACATAACCCGTTTATTTAGTGACAATTAAACCACTTACACCATATAAACAGGAGACTCATCACTTCGAATGCAACTCTGAAAAGTTTATTTCATTGAAAAAGTAGGAGCGAATTTATTTTTTCTTACATCCGCTCACAATTCCATCCTCACACAATGTGGAAGATGTATCGTTTATTGCCGCAGCTTGGAACTCAAAGACTATGCGGCAGTCGACTGGAATTTGTGCAGCTAAGAAATTTTCTTAGCACGCCAATGCCTGAGATAGCTCAAATGAGCCCCAATATAAAGTCGCATAAGGATCTGTACAACTTTAGCATAGAGAAGGTCAGTATATAATTTATGAGAAGTAAAACGATTTGTGAGACTAAAGATAATTCTTTGGAAACATTTTGTGTTTTTATGTCGCCAATACGATGTATAGTCGCTAATAAATGTAAATTATTCAAAATTAAATTAACTTAAACGTTCGTGGTTTTTATTGCATCGAATAGCCAGAGATCTTCTGGAAACATTTGGCAAGGAGGCTGGATTGGAAGCAAGACTTTTCAGCGACTGTTGAAGGCGATTTCAGTACAGGAGTCAAATGGTTTGTAGGTGGAAAGTTGAACGCTTCTGGTAAGTGCCAACAAATGTTTTGAATTTGTATTTTAACATTATTTCAAAGTAACTTTCACTGAAACCGCACTGTTGCCACGGCATTCAATTTATCACAATTTGTTTTATACTTGCAGTCAATTGCGTGGACCGACATGCTGAGCAAGATCCTACCAGGACTGCGTTGATATTCGAAAAAGATGAACCGAATCAACATGAGTTTATTTCATATGCCCAGTTACACACACTTGTTAAGAAATATGCTTCCATCTTACGCACTGTAGGAAACGTGAAAAAAGGTGATAGAGTAGCGTTTTATTTGCCATGTGGCCCAACTGCAATCGCGATGGCGCTGGCATGCGCCAGAATAGGTGCAATTCATTCCATTGTGTTTGCTGGGTTCAGTGCTGAAGCTCTTGCATCAAGAATAAATGATGCCGGGGCTACCGTTGTAATAACTGCGGACATTGCTGTTCGGGGAGGACGCAAATTAGAATTAAAGAAAACTGTTGATGAAGCCCTTAAACTGACTTCCTGCGTTACCACGGTACTTGTTGATGCCAGGGACGGGGACAAAACTCGAGCCTCGATGCAACACCCTAGGGATCATTGGTTACAAGATTTGGAAAAAGAAGGCAATGGGCCTGATAGGATTGAGTATATGGAAAGCAACGATCCTCTCTTTATTCTTTATACCTCAGGTTCTACCGGTAAACCGAAAGGACTCGTGCACTCCACCGGTGGTTATCTTCTTTATGCCTTGACAGCTTTTGAGGTGAAATAAAATTAGTATTATTATGGGATAATTGCTGTTTCAATTTTACTAATAAAAAATATTTTTACGTTTGTTTTTAGAACGTCTTCCAATTTCAAAAGGGCGATATATTTGGATGTGTCGCTGACATTGGCTGGTATGATTCCACTCTTATTTGAAAATATTGAACAATTTTCATAAATGCATTAAAATAAAGAACATGATTTTTTTAGGATTACTGGCCATTCGTGTCTCACATATGGTCCACTTGCCTTTGGGGCTACCACCCTCTGTTTCGAATCCACACCAGTGCACCCGAATCCTGGTAACCATAAATTTTGGCTCTCTGCACATTATATACGCTATATCAAACTGTGTTATATCCTCGTATGTAAGAGTTTGCTAATCAATTTTACAGGGAGATATTGGGAACTGGTGGAACGGCTCAAGATCACTCATTTTTATTGTGCCCCAACAGCGATAAGATTGCTTATGAAATATGATTCTAATTGGGTCACAAAATATGATCGATCTAGTTTGAAAATTCTTGGCAGCGTTGGTGAACCAATTAATCGTGAGGCGTGGGTGTGGTATAACGAAGTTGTAGGAGAAAACCGTTGTACTATCATAGATACATGGTGGCAGACCGAAACGGGCTGTGTGTGTTTGGCTCCTCGACCAAGTGGTCCTAATGATCCCGTTTTGCCTGCCATGCCAATGAGACCTTTTTACGGTATCAAGCCTAAACTTATAAATCCCACGAAAGATGAAGCAACAGGAGCGTTGGAAGGCCCATTGTGTATTGAAAAGCCGTGGCCTGGTATGGCACAATCTATTTGGAACGACGCTAGTCGATTTAATGAAGTTTACTTCAAAGACTATGCCCCGTACTACTTTACCGGTGATGGGGCAATATGCAGTAAGGAGGGTTACTGGAAAATCACGGGACGGATGGATGATGTTATAAATGTTACGGGACATAGGCTTGGAACAGCAGAAGTGGAAGACGCTATGGTATAAATAGTGTTCTAAAAAGTTCTAAAATGTTGTAATGGGAAATACACGGACGCAGACATACATTTTGATATGCTGGCTACAATTGTAATATTGATATTTACGTACTAGGGTAAACATAAGCTTGTCAGTGAAACCGCCGTTGTTGGCTATCCTCATGACTTGAAAGGTGAAGGAATATTTGCATTCGTCGTACTTAAAGACGAGGGCAAGAAACATGATCAGGCAGTCGTTGAAAAGGAACTGAAAGCTTTATGTAAAACACAAATTGCTGGATATGCCATGCCGGATTACATCTTGGTATTTGTTTTATACAAGTCTAGTTGTTGTTCAAAAACTTACAGAAAAGTTTCTTGAGGAAACCGATGTGACTTAATTTTAACTTTTGTATTTTCTAGTTTAATGACGGTCTCCCAAAAACTAGATCCGGTAAAATCATGCGACGAATCTTAAGGAAAATAGCCGCTGGAGGTAACGTTGCTGAACTTGGAGACGTGTCAACTTTGGCTGATCCTTCTGTGGTTACAACTTTAGTTGATTTAAGAAAATCTATAGCCTCAAAGTAAAAAAAAGTATAAAAATGTTTGATGTCTAAATTATAACGTTTGTCCAAAAGTTTGGGCCAACGCATATTGTTCGAAATTCATATAATATCTACGTCAATGATCGTGTCAACGGGACTAATACTAAGGCAGAAAAATAAGCAGTAGTGCCAGCAGTCCTACAATGCTATATAAGGGGCCAAATGAGACGGTTTTTTATGCTTACAATTTATATTTTATATTACTACATTATGTTCTTTTCTACGAAAACACTAATATTTTAACGAAATATCGCAACAATACATATGGTGTAAAATATTATGGAGAATATTTTGTATTTGTAAGTTGAGTGAATGCTATTAAATAAGTGAAGTTGAGTAACTCACAATATTAAGCGGATTCGCAGTATATACATACCTGTTTGTTACAATCATATTTATTTTTTAATTGGGCGATATCTTCCAGCTCCCAAAAGATTACACACTAAATTGTGCTACATGTGTTTATTACTATACATGTCTATTTTCAGGAAAATCGCCATGAAGCTTTCTATGTAGTATGCCTCACTAGATTTTCTCTACGAAACATCTGTATCATCTTAATTTACAGAGAGTCGCTGTTTTTGAACTTGCAACTTTCCACACGTGTTATAATCTACCTGTTTACTTCTACTACTACCTGCACTAGAATTTTGTTTAGAAAGTACATTATTAGATCAGCATGGCATTTGGCTTCATAAGTTTGTAACGAAGAATGCCCATTCAAACCATCACTGTACAATCTATTTCTTTTTGCACCAAAAGAGTAATGAATTCGAACATAACAATTATCTTAATAAATATCTTACTTATCTATGCAGCAAAACGAGTTTGTTAAATCATGTGCTGCAGCACAAATCGTACAAGTGGACTCCAGACATCAAATGGTACAGCCCTAATGGTCCAATTTAATTGCCTTTGAATCCTTACACTTTGAATATGCAATTTGTTTAGTGATGTCATACATACCTAAATATTTCGCTGTGCAAAATTTCTAATGTCACAATAATTGTATCTACTGCCCCCTATGCCATTTTCTAAACTCGTGCCCTAACTATTCAACCGCATTTTAAACTATTCGCATAGTCGCATGACATAAACTTGTTCAATTCATGGGTTTTTGGTAACAAGATTAAATTTGCATTTAATTGTAGATAATCATGACCATCGAGATAGCATTTTGAAATTTAATGTGGTTAATATGGACACATTACTTTTTTTAGTACGACGTGACTCAACAATAAGACCTTTGGTTGATATCCTACGTGACGAATCCCCCAGGATGTGGATGTATGCCGAGAAAAACAATACCATGAAATCATGAATAGAGTCAGGAATAATGCAGTTATGGTTACTTCATTCTAATCTGTGATCATTTTAATAATAATAGAAATTATGACACGTAGCAATTAAAAAATTTGTTGGCTCGATGAGAAATGGTAAATACATTTTGTATTAACAAATTGTTGTCACACAAAAGTTTTGTCACGTTACAGCCTCTGGAGCAACAACAATATATTTTACACATTATTCTGTTAGATAAACCAGTATGTTCCTGTTCACAGGCTAAACAAAAGTAAGTTCAGTCATATAGATGCCACTGCTGATGATGATTTTTATTTAAAATGGCTACCGAGGGTAACGAATTTATTTGTTGTTTATTGTTAAACGATTTGATGTATTTCAAACTTCCATGTGAGATCAAATACGGCAAGATAAATTGCCTCCATGTGCACCCCACACTTTTCTGTTGGGTCACATATTTCCCCTGGTCCTCGTTAAAAATAAAATATAAAAGTGAAATTTAAGTTCAAAATGGAGAGCTCTGTGAGCTACCTAAGAATAATAAGACGATGTAAACAAAGAAGAATGGCCTTCTTCTGGTCATTTTTTAATTATATAGTTTTGTGTGAATTTTAAGGAGTCAATATATATGGACACAATCTGTTTTAAAACATTCTAAAATTTAGTAACGAGAGTACGTAAAGAAACAATGAGATTGAATCTAAATGAAGTAAGCGACTGCTCGTTAAACACCTCATCTCACCAAGGATTCAGTTTATTACTTTTGGACCTTAGTATCCATGGGATTCAAATTGCACCAAAAATTTCCAGAAATAAGACAAATATTTTTAATTCTGTTGAAGGTTTCCCCTTTCCTACTAAATACGGTTTGTTCTCGGGCAGACTATCAAAATTGCCATTACCATACTACTTTACTGTTCTAGGCTTGCGTACAAATCGGAAAACCATCGGTGACCAGCAACCTTATGATTTGTATTGGCCAATTGAGGCAAGTTGAGAACAACCTTATTAGCAGATAAATTGACAAACCTTGGTTTTTAATTTTGAAAACCGGAAAGAAAAAATAAATATTCACATTTGTTATGCCAAAAAGACATGTTTATCTAACCAAAAATGATTATTTAAAAATCACATGGAAATACGAAACGTAAGCAGCCTTATTTTAAGGCGGGCTCTTAAGTTCATGACAACTAACAGTTATCAATGCTTTTCTTATGGCAAAGCCAACCGTCCTTCATACAGTCCTCCCGTCTTTACCTTAGAACAATTTGGTACCAAACTTGACCAGACCTGTAGAGAAAAGTTCAGGCTATCTATATTGGTCCATCATAGGTGTTACAGACAACTGG
>JAHZNE010005940.1:0-35329 GCA_027744055.1 Callyntrura sp. NNG-2020
TTAGAACTATTTGTTAAGTTGTTTGTTTGGTTGCATTCAATACACCAAATACTTCCACTAAAGCAGTTTAATAACATTTTCCATTAACGAGTGTCTTCCTTCTTGCCGTCATCATTTTCAGTAAGGCTTTCTATGAGGTCTGCACTAAGAGTCCCATCGTAGCAAGCTCCGAATAATAGTTCTTTTTCGGCATGATCTTTTGGCAGTTCATTTGCAACCGCATATATACGTACCAGGGCTTCCGGGATCAACACGCAACTAATATAGTGAGGGTCCTAGACGTGTGGGAATAATGTACAAATACAAATGGTGTAGGTTTTAAAACCACTTTTGCGGTTGCTTTGTACGACGGATTAAACTGAACTTACGTAATTTAATTCTTTTGCATTCCGCTCTGACAGCATTTCGTTTATTACGTTTATCACGCAATTATCATGTGCCCTTGTGAAAGGTTTGACAATGGTCATGCTGTGCAGAGTGTGCTTTGACACTCCGCAGCTTTTAAAAATCTGCAAGTAATAATAACAGTTTTAGGATCGTAATGATGCTTTCCTTTTATTCTAATTATATATAAATTTCAATAAGTTTTTACCTTATGCCTTTGACAAGGAACTTTTTCGTCCATAATATCCTGCAAGTCTGAGATCACATGACGGCATAGCTCCGTTACTTCCATTAATGACATTTTAACAATTTTGCTGTAACAGAACAATATTTTTATATTAATATAAAGCAAAGCTTACTAATTTACGAGAGAAAATGAGTGTTTATGTAAAAGCTATTCATGGTGAATTGACTATCCAGGATTTGGCTAAATTTAGTGCGGATATATATAATTCGGAGACCTGAATTTAATAGTAACAAAGTCGCCATTTCAGCAAACTGATGCCTTCAATGTAAGACCCAATTTTCTTGAATGGGTAGCTTATTTTGTAGAAGTTGTAGCCATGTATTATAGTAAATATCATAAAGGAGCGTCCCTGTCGGTGTTCTAGGAATGATAATTTGCAGCTTTCGAGCAACCTGTTTTTTATAGGCTTAATGGATCACTGGTTATGATTATTACACCAGTAGTCGTATACAAATTTAGCGTTTCATGCTACATTGATATAATGAGCTTAGCTGCAGATTATTTAACACCATAACTTTTGTTTACATATTTTCTTAGGAACGAAATGAAACTTTGAAACTTATAAGTCAATACGGGACGCCTCAAAATAGATACCTCTTTGAGCTACTGCAACCGTTGAAATTGGCCGGCGCTGAAATGGTTCATTCTGCAGTATTGCTCAAAGTTAATCTATACTTTTATTTAATTATTTGAGCTTGAATCATTGTAAAAGTCAAAAGAAATACAAACTTTAAAAAGTTCCGATGCTCAAGTGGAATCACTTTCAAAATCGTTTTTAATCCAAAGATACCTTCTACACAATCTCTGAGACACCCGCACCGACGCATCTTTTGACTGAAACTCCTATATAAGTTACCATTGTAGGAAAAAGGGTTTTGAAGAAGGCCCATGTGGACCTAATTACCCTTCATTCAACGACGATTTTGGTACTACTGAATTCATCGTGTTAAATGGGTTCAATGTCTCCACATTTCACCCAAACCCGAATAACCGACACACGATTAGTACTTGTAAGTTAAAAGTTCTCACTCGGTGTGTTTTTTGTAAAGACCACATTTAACTTCATACTGCGGCACAACATAGCTTAGAAAATCTGACTTTTGGATGGGAGCGTTGACATCTTCTATAAAACACGGAGAAGAAAATAAAACTTTTTATAAATGCGAATTTGAGCGTCTGTTATCAATTATGATATATTAAGGTAAGACAATTTCTAACCATTCCAAACCAGATCCTCGTCTTCCTCAAGGTCTAGTTCGTCTCGACCTTTCTTTTCAGCACGGCCTGCACGGATGGCTTTAATTTTATTTGTCTCGTATCTTCTTATCATCTCCCTAACCATTAATTCTCCATCTTCATCACCTTCTGCCGTCATCGGTTTCGGAACCGGCAATTTTGATGCCTGATCCGAGACTTCTATCAAGGTCGAAGAATCGCTTTCCTCAGAAACAAAAGGAGATATCTTGCTTTGACTTGAATTCCGCAAATACAATGTTTGCCTAGCCTTTTCCTTCATAAGGATCTCCATCGCGCTTCGGTGGGTGGCTGGATTGCCTATGAGTTTTTCGAACTCCATATCTTTCAAACTCTTATCTTTGAAGTCTTTTAATTGAGCCATTATTAGCGTATTGAATAAACAATTAAACTAAACAATTAGAGTAAGTGATTACATGAAATAAAAGAACACAAAAGATAATACAAAATGACACTGCTGTTGTTTTCACTTTTTCTTTGCTAAAATAGAAACCATGAGAAAATAATCTTCCCGCGCGTCTTATTGTTCTCCTTGTGTACATAAGATTTACTTTGTTACGTGATGAAGCTTTCCATTTAAAAAACCAAAGAGTAAAGATATGTATGTATAAAATGTATATATGTACTTTGTACACAATAACGCTTATATGTACCAGTAACGAAAGCAAATACATAGTTGCAATTTGTTACATGTGCATTTTTATCATTTTTTAAAATTCTAGTGTTAACGAAAGCTCTGAATTAATTGGTCGGCCGATTTTCGAACTTGAAGATTGGCCGACTATCATACGAACCGTACAAAATACGAAACCGAATGCGTTTGATGATGAGTCCACCCAGCCCAATTCCTTCGGACATTTAACATTTATAAACCGCGAGCCGTCATCCACAGTATTTACGGTGTGTATTCCGTACTGCACACAGAGATGAACATATTATTCAAAATAGTAAATGCAACATAATCAGTACTAAACTGAACTACCTGAAGAATGTTGCATGCAGCGAGCCAACAGCGAGTTTCTACTTCTTTTACGAAATAAATGAACCCAGCTGGGGGTCCTCATGCTTTTCTTTGTTGACTCTTTCTTTTCAAGTATACGAAGAGACGACGCACAGAGAGATTCCTATATAAAGACGGAGAGAACTGAGGAGAATCTCTCAAGAAGTCTCACAACTCAAGAGTCAAAGTTTTTAACGGAAGGTAACAAACAGCCAGGTAAAAGAGAGGACGAGCTAGGGGTACAATATTACATAGCAGCAGCAGCAGCAGCATTAGGTCGACTTCACATTCATTTCGTTTATAACAATATAAAATCTATTGGTGCATGTTTTTTAAAAAATATATAAAAAAACAGAATGAAGTCACGGCTTGGGTCCGTTGCAAGCTGTGAGGATCAAGTTAGAAAAAATACGTATCCTCTTCAATAACATGTTTACTCTCTGGTCTTTTTTCTTTACAATTACATTTACAACTTTTTACATTCTCTAAAAGTGAGGTTAAACAACTTACAAACGAATATGTACATTATAATTCCTACACAACAACCAGCCGAACCGTAGGTAGTGTCCTTTTGTCGCCCGTCATGCCACACTGGGATTATCAATTTTTTATTTCAAGAAAAGAAAACGTTGCGTTGCATGACATTTTTGGACTGTCCTAATAGCTGCATTGTAATACAATTCATGTCTTGTTACTTTTTCGAGTACTTGTGAAAGCCTCTCAGCGGTTTAAGTACCAACGTACATAAATGCTTGAGCAGTCGTAATATGTTGGCATACTTAAAGTATTATGCATCTCAACGACTTTTTTATTCATTCCAGAAACAGATATGCATTAGCATAATCTGAAGGTTATTAATTATTTTCGTTTCTACATTTCAGTTGTCAAAAAAGCTGGATGTAACCTACAAAAATATTTACAATTAGGATCAAACTGGCATGTATTCCACCAAGTCTATGGGAACCGTGTGGCAGGCATGTTCTACGGTGCACTAGTGTAGGCGTTGGCAAGGTAATTCGTTTTTTTGCCTTCTTTCTTGGGCAGGGTATAATGCAACTAAACATGAGGATGATAAAACAGGAAAAATGAGGAAAAAAAATCTTATTAGAATATCATGCACCTGAGCTAGTTTCATCCTGATTGTGTTTTCACCATGTAGTAATAATAATCTTAATTCTCAAAGAAAGAAAAAATCTCGGTCAATTTTACATAAATGATAAAGTGGTGGGTTACTCACCCCATCTACAAACTTGCTATGCTTGTCAGTTTATTTTAATTCGTTGTAATTCGTT
The DNA here is from genome assembly GCA_027744055.1 of Callyntrura sp. NNG-2020. Taxonomy (NCBI): domain Eukaryota; kingdom Metazoa; phylum Arthropoda; class Collembola; order Entomobryomorpha; family Paronellidae; genus Callyntrura; species Callyntrura sp. NNG-2020. Next base: position 4,178 of record JAHZNE010005940.1, read on the forward strand.
AATCCACAATGATTAGTATTAGCTGTTAACAATAACGTTCCTCAGCTTCTTTGTTCTGGGAACAAGTAAACTCCCTGCAACTATACGTAGAAAACCCTCCCCAATTTTTTTTACAGGGAAAGTACAGATGGATATTTGTGGTTAGGAGATGCAAGATTCGAAGAAACTACAAGAAATATAAATATACACATACGGTATGTGACATACCACCTTGCAAAGACAAATTTTGATAAATGCTCCTCGTACTAAAGCAGGCATACCTGTTTTTGAACTAGCCATTGTCGCCACAATCATTACCTTTGCATTTGAAGTGGGTATATTTGAAATTTTGCATGGAAGGGGAACCTCTTGAAAAGAACAGTAAGTAGTATAGCTAAACCCCTCTGCAGCTGAAACTATGTTGGTGGCCTGTTTGTCACACCGGGTAAGTGCTTCTTAGGGAAGATCTTCAACCATTGCTTTTTGACGGGTAATAATGCGTGTTCAGAGTATTTAAGTAAGTAAATTATGACCATAAGCTGCTTAAGCTATCAAAAAATTGTGTACAATAGCATCATAACTTAAACTAACGCTGCAGGTAGGTACACAATAATAACATTATATTGTGCAGTAGCAACAGTGGGCAAGGATGTACCTGAAGGAACAAGTAAAGGCTTTATCGTCTATTTTATTTTTACAACAATACGGGGAATTGTGACAAAAATTCTTTCCCTTGTCGAAAGAAATGGTAGCGGTTGGATGATCATTGGCCTGTCCCCCCTGAAAGTTAAATGTAAATACTCTAATTTTAATCTCTACGGTCAAGTTCATGGACGCCATAACGGGGGTGAAATGTAAAAGGTATGTTTATAATATTAAGAATACTTGTCTTTGTAATTAGACGGCTTTGTACATGCGCAGAAGCAAACACAATTTTAGACTGTTATGGTGAAGTCGAGTGATAGGATTGTTTTAAGTGGAAAATATTATGCAGGGATTACCACCACAAGCAGATATATATATGTCGGTAGATTGGTAGATATGTATAGTTTGTTTCAACGTTGTTCTCACCCATCACTTGTACCAAAAGTCATTTTCATCCCAACACTATCATAGCGGTTACTGTAATAAACAGGAAAGTGAGAAAAAAGCCATTTTATTGCTTTCCTGTATATTATTTCTAAAACGCGTTATCTTTTTATGAAGCGCTTCCTATTCTCTGTGGTGTTCGAATTGCGCCAACTTGGATACCATTTTTAGAGATACCTCTCCGCACTAATTTAAATCCTTTGCCGCCCTCACGTTGGCTACTGGAACAAGGAGGAGATCCTATCGTGTCATCGTGCTATCATTTACCGAAATTAGTATAATCGAGCGTACTCACACGTACTTATTGAGTTAACCAACAACCCCGCAAACTGGCCCGAAATAATACAAGCCATTTGGTGGAACGTAAAACTTAGCTAATGATATAGTCATAGTAATATGAGGGTAATTGAGAAACAACTACGTGCATGGTTCTTTTTGATAACAAACAAACGATAGTAATAGTTAACTAAATTATTATAAAGTGTAAGCACGTCAAATTATGGGAGGGGAAGGACAGTGGTCTGTTTGAGGTTCAACTGGTGTGCAGGAAAACGATGTTGATGAAAGTTATACAATGTGCATTTTGTCCTGGGAAAAATGAGCATCCTTACAAATAAAAATGGTCATCCCAGTGGTTACAGTACCGTAGTCAGGCAAGTTAAGTCAGTAGTAGTAGTAGAAGTAGTAGTGATATGGTTGTTGTCGTAACTCCAAAGTCGGTGTTTCGTTCGACGTAATCACGGAGAACAAAATGAAATAAAAAACAAGAGTAACATGTCTTGAGACAAGGCATTGGAATTCGTTTTTCTTGTAAGTTCATCTTGTTCTTTTAAAACCTGAGCATGCCAAGCTTCAATTGATTGTATGTGCAGGCATGTTTGCTTCTATACATATGCACATAATATTTTCACTTGTGCTGCTTGTTGCCATATAAAATCCAGTCAAGTAGTGAGGTAGGAATGGTGATACAAAAAAAAATTAAATACCTATATCATACGTAGGGCATTGCAATGATTCACAGTCCACCGTATCCCGTGACCGGTGACCCATGAATTGAACGGGGAGTTGTGGTGATGTTGGTGATACATGCATTGATTTTCCTATAGTCACCACCAGTTTGTTCATGAACCAGCGAAGGGGTGACCAGGTGACCCCTGAATTAGTCCGAATTCAGCGGTCAATTAGTTGTTTTGCGGCGGGTGACCAGTGACCTATGAACCGGTTGGTGAGATATGACAAAAGTGTTGGTTGGTGAATGGTGATAACGGTAACTTGACTTGGTAAATGGGTAAGTGAAAGGTGACGTATTGATGACACTTGGTAGATAACGGGTGACCCGTGCCATAGGTCATTTTAGTAGGTAATCTGTGGCCCATGATAATCGGCTACTCATCAACTGGTGCATAACCGGTGACCAATACCTTAGTAGATAGCCAGTGACCTTTGACTCGTACATTTGTCGGTCGGTAGCTATTAATTGGTCAGTGGTCGTTGGTACATGAAAAAGTCGGTGTCCGGCCGGTGGTAGCACGTGAAGCTATGCTGCGTCTTGCATACAACAGGTATGATTGCAAGAAAATACTTATGAAGATTTTCTTCGGAGAAGAGAGCGAGAGAGAGAGAGAGCGAGCACGGTCGCTTCTGTACCAGAGCATCCTCATTCTCATCCCACCGTATATTGCCTACAAAACTCCTTTTCTTCTTGCTAGAAGTGCTGAAACTAGGTAGTAAGTAGTAAGTAGTAGTGGGATCTGGGATGAGGGTATAGACATAAAATGATGATCCAGTCTTGCTATTACCTCATGCCTACTCTCATACCTGCAGCAGGTATATTTTATCGTATCACGTTCGTATGCCCACATACCTACCTGGTTTTCATGGTAATGCATAACCGAGCATAATATAGATAAGTAATATCCATGGCTGTTGAATTGGGTATAATCATGATAATAATAATAATAATATGTATTATGTTATAAATGTATACAATAATATTATATTTGAGATGACCACGGTGATAGAAAAAGATGGTCACAGAAGGAAAAAAGGAAAATGTATTTTATAAGACAGGCTTATAGAGGCATTGTTCCTCCTGCTTGCTCCTGCTACTTCTACTCCTTGCTCCTCCGATGTTGACGACGACGAGGAGGATGATCGTGGTAGTTGTATGTAAGTAGTAAGTGATGGTAGTGGTGTTGGTTGGTGGTTTTGAGCCAAGAGAACAAGATAGTTATCTTGAAAAAAAAGTCGAGGGTAATAGTTTGAGAGAGTCTCCTGAGACTTGTAAACATGTTTCGGAATGACTTATCACCAATAAAGCGGAATGACACTTGCCTTGTTTGTCTCATTTGACTTGTACATAGCTTCCAGTTTACTTTACATGCACTTTTAATTTCAAACAGCTTTTATATGACAACGACAACGAATAGTTGATAGTGAGCACTTACCTGACTCGTAAAGGATTTATACAAATATATGCTTACAACAAAACAACAACAGAACATTATAATATTTTTTCTTTATGTCTTATGTCCCAGCAAAGAGGGAATTTTAGGTTGCTCTTGTACGTACGTACATAAATGAGCAGTGTTTAAATTCCGGCATAAAATTAAAATCTCTGTGTTAAAAAGGAATAAATGGTAAATATATGAAGCATTTTTGGGGAACTACACAGTATAACTGAGGCTTATTATTACAAAATGCAACATGTGTATATGCAGTGATTCGGTTTTTTTGTGATTAGGTCGGTGGCTGTAATTTTAGTGTGTAAAAATGACTGCAAGGGCGCCGTAGAAAAAACCTGTTACTTAAATGCGGGCAAATAGGTTTGAAGAAATTAGTTATGCAATAAGTATTAATTTTTTGCACTTTATAGTAGGTAGTCCGTCATCTGCAACGCATTTTCCCATAGCTTTCCCCACTGCGGAATATCTGTTAGGGTTGCACAAAGGAAGCAAAAATGAATGGTTTTCCTCATCAAAACGTAAAAGATTTTGGTTAAAGCACTCTTGAATACTGTAAACGTTGTGAGTTGTAAGAATGTGTAATATTTTGCGAAATACCCCATATGAAGAGCATGTACTAGAAAAGTAAGCACATTTGTATCAGAAAATTCGCAGTAGTACCATATAAAAACGGTAGCATATAATACGTGAAGAATTTGCAATGCAAGATATTGGACTAGATATGATATACTTGTTTTCTTAAATTCGCAAATAGTAAATATTTCAGCTTCGAAAAAACCAACAAAAGCTTACTATTTTTGAAAATGTGTATTTTCATACAGTAGGATACAATCTGAATAACTTTTAAGATGTGAAAACACTCAAGCTACTGCTGTTTTCGTGATGGAGAAAAATATTTTGCACATTTTATCACTGCTAGACCAGTACATATCCAAAAAACGGCTATTTGGCAATTCTCTTCAAAATCGTTGAAAATCTACACAAAAGCACTGCTCGGTCGCGTTAAAGAAAAGTGTAGTTGACGATAATTGATGATAATAATAATTATAATAAAGAGTCCTCCTCGTAGACGCTAATATGTATATGTATGACACGTTACTTTATGAGCCACTGAGTTGGACATGTGGAACCTTTTAGTTAGGTAACTACGACGACCAAACAGTACTTTATCATCAATTCAGTCACCAGTCCTCCTCCTAATTTTTACTTACACGTTGCATTAGTACATACACATCCAAATTCTGTAAATTTTTGTGGGTACACTTTCTTATTTTTGTCATTGGCTAGCCGACTGCTACCTACTCAAATAATCACACAACTTGATGAATAATAAATTAACCCGCTGTAATTACAGGAAAAGCGACGTAGCCAAACGAGTACAATGCATTCTTGCTCCGCTCCATAAGTGTATTCGAATGAGCTGCCACTGCCACGCGATATATGCATATAATAAATTAATATAAGAGAGAAAAAGCTTCCCCAACCCCCTTAGGGTTGACCAATATGGACCAATATGTATGGTGTTATCTCCATACGGAATTATATCGCTGACCCAGACAGCTATCTATCAGACGGACGGACACGACTAAATCATTACTATTTAAAATGCTTTGTGCATAATAAGTAATATAACACACTGAGAGCACATGCTGGTTCTCTGGCATGTTTTTGTGCTTTTTTGGAGAGATAAGATTTGCTGTCTGAGAAAACGCACGTCCACATTTGTTCAAAACACCGAAAATTAATGTTTGGACAAAGTGTCGCCTATGCTCATTTAAGTAGCAAGCGATCCCTCAAGCATCTTTCTAGTATGAGCACGGTACAGGTTCTGGTTAGGCAAGACCATTTACAGTAAATCGGTTTCCTCATAAAGACATTTACGTAAAGCAGATTGATTCTCATTTTCTCATAATTAGCCAAGTTATTACCACAAAATTATCTGCCGAATCCATCAAGTTTTACCGAAAAAGTAAAATATTTTGTCCAATTAAACATTGAAACGGGATTGGACTTGTGCAATTTCTACATACCCATATTTAATAGTCCACAAAGCTTTTGTAAGTTCAGCGCACCAGCTGGCACCTGCAACGCAACCACCTCCACTCAAATACACAGATATATTGCAAAACATTTGTGACACGAGAAAGGAAACGTCGACTTTATTGTTGTTGTCGTCGTTTCCTTCCTCGGCTCAAAATAAAATTAACAAAGGCTTCTCAATAGCGTATCAATACTCGCGTTCACAAACTAAACTCACATCCTAACCTTCTTAACTCACACACACCTGCATTCATGAATACCTAGTGCAATCACATTATTATTGGTTTAGATATAATTTGTTGTGTATAATGTTGTACACGACACAATGCAGTGTAATTAAAAGAACGTCTTTGACAATAAACATTTATGGGCTATTAATAACAGCAGCCGTGTAGCTACTTTCATTGTTATACTGTAGAATACATCCGTTAACATTCGCTTTGAAATACTACATGCACATTATTGGCTGAGTGGTTAAAAATAATCAATTATCATTTAAAATTGCCAGCTTTCACAATTCACAACATGTGAAGTCAAGTTTTGTATTTTTTTCTGACGAGTAAAGTCGCATGAATAATGTATAAAAACTAAACGGGATTGTGCACGTCAAGAAAATTAGACGTGAATTGCCAGCAAAATGTCCATGACTAAGTATCTCACCATTAGTCATGTAAAACGTTAAATGAAAATAAAATGTTAATGTAAAATGTAGTGTACCATGTAACCGTGTTGAACAAAATAAGCAGAAAATTGTGTAAGCCAGCAATACAGTACGGACAGGAACAACGCGGTACTAATGATTTTTATTTATTAATTGCTGGAATGATAAGAGATAAAAGAATATTTAAATTCATGATACAACGTTCCCCAAAGTAAAATGAAACCTATTCCACATAAACATGCGGAATGGCAGGGTTAAGAATAAAATAACCACATTATGCTGTAACAAGTTATGCAGATATGATTTAGTTGCTTTATAGGTAGGTAGGCAAAAGACTTGTTTGCAAACGCTTAAGACTAAACTACTATAATTAACCCGCTGTAAATGTGGGATAACGAGGTAGCTGAAAGAACACGGGGAAACCTTCCTTAGAACCATACGCACTTTTAAGCGAGCTCGCACATGACAAGGCTTTAGAATTTTATGTAAATGCATATTGCAACTTCTTGCCCAAATGAAGTGAGCTTTTCACAAAGTTTAAAACACATCAAAAGAAGTATTTCGAGGATATGTTGCATATATTGACTGATAAGCGCATTTTTTCTCGATTTTAACAATAATTCATATAAAAAACGAACCCACTCGACGAAAATCACCAGACATCTATGTTGTTATGACAGAGGAATCACAAATAAGTTAACTTTTCTTGGGTATTCTGTCGAATGCAGCTCCATGTATGGTTAAGACAGGGAAATTTTTATCACTGTGGACAAAAATAATTGCTTCCATTAAGGCAGTGGAAGTACTGCTTGATTTTACATGGATTGCAGTTACCACCAGAACCAGTAATAACGAGATGGGGTAGATAGCTTGAAGCTTAGAGTTTTTATGAGTAAATTTTGTTGACATCAAATATGCTATATCCTCTTTTGATTCCGATGTCTCAAAGTGCATTCGTAATGTTCTGAGCTATTTTGACAAGAATCTAACTAGAGAACAGCTAATTGATGCTAACTAACAAAACTTCTGACACTAAATATTAAAAAGTTGGAGACCGGAAAATTGCCGCTAGGCGATTTTGTAGATATACTAAACTCGACCCTATGTTGTCTAGAGGATATTAAATCTAAAAACGTAATAAAAATTAAACAAAAATTCCTTGCAGTTTTAGGAAGAAATTTCAACAGAGTATTTATGCTGTAAATGTTCTAAATGGGGCACACGGGAATACTAAGATGATACCTTCCATAATTTTAGCATTGAATATTGCCCCTTGACTTCAGTTGAGCTGAAACATAGTTTTAGCATGAAAAAGTTGATACTTTTGGATTATAGAAGACGGTTCACCATAAAGAACCTAGAAATGTTTTTTTATTTGTCACTATGAAATAAATTGCCATGTATATGAGTAAATATTTGTATGATCTAATTTATGTTCCATTATTGTTAGCAAATGTCATTTAATTAAGTTAATAAAAATGTGTAATTTGTTGTATATAAGCTAATTTTAACTACATATTTTCGTGCCCATGTTTCCATTTTTAGTGCATAAGCGCAACATATTTTGCTATTTTCGCTGCATATAATTCTAAAGCATACAACATGACCTATGGAATGTATGGTTTTAAATGTTTTCCCTATTGGTTCCGAATCGTTCCCCTCTTCAATCAGGATCAATGCATTAATTGTTGAAATACATTCAGTAAACGGTACAAGGTCTCTTACAACGGGAGACCCCTTTCAAAAATTAGTCCTCGTAAGTGAAACTAACTTGTAAAAAATATACTAATTCGCAAAAAAAAATCTTACACGGGAATGGTGTGTGTTGGTAGGATAATAATCATAGAATCATGATTGTACAAAAAATGTCAATTCAATCAAGCATGGAAAATGCCCCGTCATGCAAAACTTATCTGCAAGAAATGATATTAGCTAATTACGCTTTAGAGCAGCGTTGCCGCGCGTCGGCAACAATGGCGGCAGGTTTCATATCACATACGTTTGGGTTTTATACATCTAAATACTATAATTGTGTATTACAACATGTGTAGAATGTGATGTCGTGTAGTGTACCCTATTGTTTCAATTAATGTAAGACAAAATATTCGGATAAGTTAAAAAGAATACAGCCAGCTGGCATACAATTTTACTCTGACTGTGGAAGAATTTCTTGGTTGACTGGTTTAGTATGTATGCGTGGACGTATTGCATCTGCTTGCCGCTATCATTGGCTTGCGTGTGGCTTCAAAGACTGAAAAAATCATCAACTAATTTTGCAGCAAAAATGTTACATGTTTTCACCGTGCACGAATTGACATTTTGGCGTAGGACCTACGAGAATCGCACATTCTCCTGACACGCAACTTTCTGGCGTAGTTCTATTAAACAGGTAAGTTTTCCAGTGTCGTTGGGGATGAAGTAATTTTTTACTGCATTATTTTTTTACGATTTTTAATTTTTTAATTGTTCGATAAATGCGTCTACAGTTAAAAATATATACCAAAGGTAGTAGAGCCAGAGTGGCGTGGTTCCATGTTTTAACGTCGTTCTTGTACATTCAATGGCCACGTTATTTCTTCAAAAATGAATTTCTTTCTTCAATTATAATGATTATGATGCTTGTCTTGATGTAATCAGGGCTGGTCACGCTTAAAAAACAATTGAAATATGTCAAGGATAGGTCAAATATGTCAACTAAAAATTGTAAAACAAGAAAGTTTTTGTTTGTAATTTGCACGATAAGGTATACACTAGTGGAGAATATAGGGAGAAACTCTATTTCCTTTATTTTCATATTTTCATAGTAGTCTCGCTTAAAATCTGCATTAAAATTTCCTAACTGGATTTATATTCAACGATATAAATGAATAATGCGGAATTCCCTTCGACTCTTTAAAGTTAAGTGTAAATTAAAATTGTATGTAAACTGTGTGTACTTATCAAAAAAATTCTACTCTACTAAATACACTGTAGTTTATAGTAAAAAGGGTATTTAGTTTCATTGAGATTATGCTCCTATAAAAATGGAAATTTCGATGCATGTATTTGTTGTTTCAACTTGGCGAGACAGCTGTATCCCTATATTTATGTCATTATGCCTTATTATCCTAAATGCTCAGAAAATTTTGTAGACTTTATCAAACGCAATCCGTATAATTAAATTCCGCACCCCGCTAAACATTACAAGCACGGGTTGAACTGGAATTGAGACATTCCAATGACTGCATGATACATGTACACGCAATTTCTGAATAATTTCTTTTCAACTTTATACGTTGTCATAGTCATATAATCGAACCATCATCATCTCAATTTACCCACCAAGCCATCTTGTAAGCCTGATCCCGCAAATCGTCAGGACAGCTAATCGCTGGCTATTTGGCTGATAATAATGAGATTATATGAATATTTTAAAGATTAGCAACATGAAAAAGAAAGGTGTGATTTTTTTCTTCGAAGCGTGGTACATACATGAGCGCAAACCGACTCATAACATAACTTTCTGCACTATCATTATATTACTACGAAGCTATACCACATGTGCAGAGGAGTCTGCCTGGTTGAGTTTCCATACTCTCTCTCTCTCCTCTCTTGCTCTTTTCTTAACAACGTAAAGTAATTTCAACAAAATAATATTGCATGCATGTAGTACTTATGATTGCTCAGATGTGCATAACTAAATACCCGAGACGATTTAATCCATTGGAATAATACGTGGTGTGTAAGTGTGATGTGAATTTGATGATCATCGTCCTGATTATGCTGAGCCACTATGTCAAATTGCCAGGGGCAGCAGGAGCAGCCAACAAAACAAGTGAGGCTCAACTTGAATCTCTCCTAATCTCACTCTTACTTTCCTTACCTTCCACCACCATTTACTTATACCACCATTATCGTTACTACTTACTACTCGTCCACTTCATTCCACTGATTTCTTGTAAGATCAGCACCACCACCACCACCACAGAAGAAGAAGCAGCTTAGTTCATGTGAATGAAAGCAGCGAACTAGCCATTCCTCTGCCGAGCGAGACAGCAATTCAACAAGCAGGTAGGCTGATCTTTTTTGTGTGCATCCAAAATCTATAATAAGATTATCGTTACAATGTGTGTATGATCAACTGTTGGTGGTGGTGGTGGTGGTGGTGATAGTGGCGAAGCGATGCAATGCTTGTGAAGTTTTCTGTTGAATCTGACTTACCTCAAGTGCATTTTCCCGTGCATTTTATAAACACGGCTTGTGTGTCTACGCTCTTTGGTGTTGTAAGTTCGTATATTAACGAAAAGGTAGTCACACTTACGTTTTATGCTTTTATTTTTACTGTTTGTTACTTCACAGAGAAGGAGAGAGAGAGAGACCTGCTTGTAGTGAAGTTTTTTCTTCTCTCTCTCTCTCTTTTGGTATCTATCTATCTATCCTAACTACCCTGTGCATATGTCGTCGTCGCTGCAACGGATTTCTTTCTGACAATGAAGCTTCGTTCTTCTTCGATGTACACACACCACTACACCACCGGAGCTAGTCAGTCAGGCAGCCTGCGGAGAGGGCATCCTCTTTTGACCAGTTGGTTGCGTTGTTTTCTACAAGAGCACAGAGAGCGGACATTATTGTGAGGGAATAATGTGTGTGTGTGTGTGTGTGTGTGTGTGTTGAGGAGCAAATATATTTTTCCTCTACATATAGGTATATTAATCATATACTAGAGCCTATATCATTCCTGCCTACCTACCCATTTACGAATAAAAGCAGCAACAAGGTGAGCCATCATTGACGTAAAGTTATTATATTTATTATATTTATTATTGTGCGATTCGCCGTCCTCGTCTCTTCTAGTCTTCCTCTACTATACAGAGAAGCAGACCACAACATTTGATTCTCTTTTGAAAATCATTATGCAGTCCGATCCCTTCATCCTAGAACAGCTCAGTTGGTAGTGGGCTGTCAAACAAAGTGGTTGTACAATTGCTAGCACTCACAACGCTAAAGAGAACTTTGTTCCCTTTCCGTTTTCTTCAGGGTTGAGCCTGTGTGTCTGTGAGTGTATGTGTGAGTGCATATGTGATTGTTAAAAAAGTATACATATCGACAGAAATTAGTGTGTTTATCGTTATCATTGTTGCTATTATTTTTTACAACGTATTATTACCTATGTAAAACTAACGACTTTTGCAGGGGGTGAAACCCAACGTGAAAAGAAAGTTGCTATTTAGATATTAATGTTTACCTAAACAGTCGATTTTATCATTATCGTCGCCAGTGCAGCTACACGAATTACTATAATCAGCACAAGCACCCTCTTCACCAGAAGCATTCAAACTATTGACATAATTGCAGGTTTTATGGTGACTGATAATTTTATCGTATTATTATCGTGCCTAGCTACACACATGCTTACATACAACAAGTGAGGATGCTGAAGGTGATTCGTGGTGCATGCTTCTTCTGAGGAAGTGCTCGTTCTCTTATGTGACACTCACAATCACAGCTCCTCCGCCATGCTAAGCAAGCGTATCAAAGAGTTCTCCTTCGTCTCCTTTGTCACGCACGCATTCCAATAACCATTTTATTATATACCTTTCGATGAACATACAATCCTCTTTTTTTCTTGCTCTCACCCCCACCACTACAACTGATAGGGCATCATCGTATAATGCCGAGACGCAGAGATTTGTTCCAATTAAAATAAAGTCGAATGATTGAAGACATTTGAGCCAGTTGGTACTGTGAGATTGTGTCGTCGTCGTTTCGTTCATGTTGGCATTAAGAACATCTCGCCTGATCAAAAGCGCTCCGGAGAAGAAAAAGGGATTCAGTGGCGTTAGCGCGTTCACTTAGCGCTTACACAGTACTCTCTCTCTCGCAAGCACTGAAAAAACTTCTTCCATTGCCGAGCAACGTAGACTAGTAGGACCTGTTTTTATTTCGTGTCACAACTTGCAGCCGTCTTGGTACGACAACCACAACGTTATAGAGAGAGAGAGAAAAAAAAAACGCTTTAATAATCATACCAGATAGTGGCAACAGGCTGTGGTGAACGAGATGATGTAAATACGTTAAAAACAGCTCAGGGATCAGCCTCAGCTTTATATCCTGATCTTTCTACTAGATTGTCTCAAACAACAACGTTTCTTCAAGGGGAATCGTGAAGAGTAGATTTTCTCTGTGGAGAATTTGCACCGCCACTTGCACTGGTAACATTTTTATCGTCGTGTCCGTGTGTGTACTCGTTTCCTTCTCCACCAACAAGCTTGTTCCCAAAGCCTGCCTTTTCTGAAGATAGATAACGATGCTGTATTGTTGTTATCAGTGAACGCACATACCTATGTTGAAAAAAAAACATTAATGCGCACACATACAAAACATTAGGTGTATGATTGCTGCTGCGAGTGCTGCTGGTGGTGGTGCAACAGAGACTACTTTTCAAGAGAGAACTGTTGGTGTGTGATTGTCTGCGCGAAGAAGAAGACCGTGATGGGCCACAAGAGTTGGGATGTGATTTGAAAGTTCTTCAGTGGAGGAGAGTGAGAGAGAGAGACAGCAAAAACGAAGGCAGCAGCAGGAGCAATCTTTGAGTGAGCAGACATGTTCTCTTATCAGGAAACAAGTGTTATGGCCAAGTGAACATGTCATTATTTTTATTGGCCACAACAAAGATACATAACAAGTAAGTTGTATTATTGCTTTTCCTGCTTTCATCATTAATGCATCTGTTTCGTCCCGTCAATGCTGCTATTGTCACAAGCACGACGACATCGTTTCTTCTTTTCCCCGTGCTTCATTTATTTATCTCTATTGACAGGCCATCTATAAATGATTACTAATTTTCACCTGGCACACCACCTATCCTATTATAATGCATGTCCATTTTTTATATTATTTTCTCTTATCCTTCTACACTCTTGTGCACGGCTCGGCCGTAATTAGAGCAGATTTTGTACAACTCATATTCTCCCTTTCCGCGCTGATGTTGACAATGTATCAATTGCATAAACCAATTGTAGAAATTCCTTGGGCTTTCTGTTTCGAATAACCCTATATAATAGAAGCAATAATAGCATGCTTTGCATTTCCATCCTTTCTTAAATCTTTATATCTACATTATCTTTATCATTAATTGTCAACTCATAAGTAACATCGACATTGAGTAATGCCAGTTTCGTTTTCCTTGACAACGTTACAATTTTCTGTTTGTCTTGTAATGCAAACGAATGGAAATGCAAATCCTATTATGTATTCTCTTATTGTTAGTCTACTCTGTAGCGTCCATGGAAAGGCTTATAAAATGGCAAAAGTGTTTTACAACATGTAGAATTTCAACTTTGTGACAAATGGGTTAGGACGGGTTTAGAATGTAGAAAAGTTTTGTAACTGAGCCCAAATGGGTGCCAAAGTTAGCTCAAGTTGTAATCTGTACTTGTGGTTTTTCTTTGCCTTTTTAAAGAACCCTAGTCACGTTGAGGTGCTGGATTTCGTGGTGACCAGGGGTAAACAACGGAAAAGGCATACACTTCTAACTGACTAATACACCCGGAAAATGGACGTCGATAAATGTGAATGTCCAAGGAGTATCTCTGTCACCGTAACAAGTACTTGCAATCCACACTCCAGTTGTCCCTATTCGGTTGAAACAGGACAGGGTGCGGGTAATAGTAGTAGGAGCAGTAGTAACGCCGGCTCCCCTTATTGGCAGCATCCCCTCTGCATAAACAGTGATCAGAAACTGACCAGATCAATAAAGTATTCCAACGGTGGTTGTAAAACTACAAATACTAACCACACCACAACTTCAGGGGAAAACAACGACAGTAGTATATTTAAAAGCACCATGGCGTCCTGGAGATTTCCAACCACGACGTGTTTTCCCCCTTGTGTAAATACAAGGAGACTGAACAGAACATACTCAGAACAAAAAATGAGGTGTTTCCTCACTACCACAATAGCTTTCTGTTTAGGAATTAGTGTAGGTGCCCTCCTTCCTTTTGTCTTGCCTCCAGTCGACATTCTTCCCTCTTCCTCATCGCTATCACCAATCACTCGAGTCACAGAACCAATTTTGAGCATACAAGTAGAAAATATTCTTACTCCTCAACAACAAAAGTTGGTTGCTCCCATGTTGGGGGAACAAACCGCAGCGGCTCGACCACGCGCGCAAAATATTTCTCTTCGTGCACAGGTAACATTTGTAGATAACACGTTAAGTAACCTGCAAAACGACAACGATAATTTGGAGAGCTCAATAAAAACAGCAGCAGCAGCATCCACTGATGGGAATGTTCAGCTGGTTGACGGGATTTTTTGGAGTGATTGGGTGGAACGACTACTCCCCAAAGGGTTTACCCTAGAAGATGTGGCCAACTGGCACTGGCTGGCATGGAACTCCACAGTGGTGAATGTGGAAGCTGGTTGTGGTAGAATGCAGAATCGTTTGGTGACGTACGAGAACGGGAAGAAGGCGTGTTGTCGGTACCGCCAAAACTTTGACCAAATCCAAGGGGAGGTTTTCAGCTTCTACTTAAGTCAGTTGCTGGGTATTAAAAATTTGGTTCCGTCCACACTGGATGTGATCGAGTCAAAGAGCTCCAAGTGGCAAAGTGTTCGAGACGAGCTTCAATCTGCCCAGTGGGTAGACGATAGACCTGTTGTACTTACCCAATTTGTAAATAATCTTGGCCCCGCTTTCATCCCTTCCCTTTTGAGATCATCCACAAGACGTGTGCATCCCCCCGACCTTCCATCTCCACAACTTGTGCTCCAACTTTCGCAAAGTGGCCAAGTGACCCCGAGTGAAAGTAAAGGTGCAATTGACGAAATTACAAGATCTACAGTAGACGCCATTAAGAAACTGCACGTCAATGGCAACATCCAGTCCCTTTTCAAGTCTATGCTCAGTCAGTTTAAAAGGAGCCAGCTCCTTCCGATGATCCCAGACAAATCCATCAAAGTGCTCAATGAAAGAATTGAGACAGTTTACAGACAAATCCAAAAATGTCAGAGCTTATACAGTAATAGAACAGGTAATAAGAACATTAATAACAATATTACATGAAGCGTCATGCATTTAATATGATTATGAGCGTAGTGTCTATCTAGTGTGGTATATATGAACAATATTACATATAACAAATATTAGTCGAAAATTTTATAATAAAACTTCTTTAAATACAGTACATGATACAATAGCAAAACTCAAAAGTTTCATTTAACTAATTCTGCAGTTGAGCCTTATAAATGGTATAAATGTACATATATAAATATATAATAGTCGACACCAACCATATTACGTGTTTTAATTCCCGACATAATGGAACGACCAGATGCTATTATAAAAAATAATGATTAGTTTTTGTTTCCATATTTACACTTAGTCAGTGTCAGTGATCGCTAAAATTGTGAATCCAGTTGTTTTTCTTGACGTGTGAACAACTTTTGAATTCCAAGTGTTTATTTTAATTAACCAAGAACAATAAATATAAAAGAAAACTGTTCGTCATTTATTTACACTGTAAACAACATTCGTTCTCTGTTCCATTTTTTACTTAAATATTTTATCGTTTAGATATTATGCAGCGTTAGCAGCGTGTTAGCGTATATATATTCTCTTATGTTCTGTTTATTATTATTATTACTATTATAATTATTATTATTATTTATCCTTTCACATTTCATCATAAAAAATAAAAATAATATCATGAATGATCAATGTAAATCTTACGCATATCGAATAGTCATATCAAATATTAAAAAAGATGCGTTATTGTTTTAAAAAAAATTATTGTTGGCGAAATAATACTAAAGCGAGCATGAGCATGGTTATTGCAGCATGAGGCATATATGCAATTGATAGTGTCATCGTTTCTTTTTTCTTTAATGAAAAAGGCTAAATTCACAACATCAACATAACAAATTATGTCTACATCTACATAATCGATTGCATAAAAAAGAAATAATGAAGAAAAGGTATATGGAAACTCAACTCAACCGATAAAAAAATGCAATTTTAGTAGGGAAAATCAGAATTTAATTGTTCAATTTTGACGCACAAAAGTTTCTACAAGTTTTCTAAAATTACAGCAACGCACAGGATTTTTGCACATGAATGTATTATGAAAGAAGTCTAAACTTGATTATTTTAGTACCATTTAAAATTCAATGCGTATAAAACTTGTTCATTTAAAATAAATAGCATTCTGCGTTGATTTTGATCATTAGAAAACGTTATCCTGGAGAGAGGTACACTTATGAGTAGCACTGACATTAATACAAAAAAGGATGCGTGAAAATGTTGGCGAGGGACGAATCTACTAAAAGTAAAGAAGACAAATTGATAACACATGCCTTAATAAACTATTATCGATATAAAAATATCTTTATATTTCTTGTCTCACCTTTGTTATATCTTATTCCCGCTGGCGGAATGATAGAGCATTTCAAGAAACATTTAATTTGGTAGATAAAGGTCGAAACGGTTAATAGAATAGAGATGCTGCAGCAATTTTTTGGAAAAAAATATATACCGTAAATTCTCTAAAAATTGCATGGTATTCTTAAATTTCTTTCTTTTTTTTTACCGCGGAGGTTATTAGAGACCGGAGAAAATTTTATTCAATGGCCAAAAATACTTTTGTGTGTATAATTCATTAATTAGTACATTGTATTCATTGTTCATGGGAATATACATACATTTCAATTTTTCCGTATTTGACTTTACGGAAATACGGATTCTTAATTTTGTTTGTTTGATGATAAAATGTAGAAGTAGAGTAACACTGTTGTTATTCGATCTGGCAATTTTTTAGAGACGGGCGTTCTTCAGAAGGAGCTGTTCTTTCAAGAATTCTTACGTACTTTTTATATTCATAATACCATCTTTTTGCGAGACATTAGACATTCCCGTCGTTTCCCAGCGCTATGGGACCTATTAAGCTATTTATAGCCTTGTAGGATAAATGGACAGCTACACTGCGCTGGAAGTGTCCCAAAAGAGCTTTAAGCACAACACTTATTCCGCCATGTTCTATCATTCTGTAAAAGTTTCAAGCAAATTTCCCATGCCACTTTCCCCCGTGTCATTTGTGAATTGGACCATTAAAACATTGTATTTCGGATGAACGTCCAAACTATCGAAAAATGAATGAGAGAGCTCACTGAGGCCGATTTTTTATGAGGACCTCAGAAATTCTGTCCCAGAAACGAGTAGAATTTAAAAATTTCGCCTTCTGGTTTGAAAGTACTGTACGAACGTTCACAGGTAGACAACCTACATACCATCATCAACCCAGCATTAACATAAAATGGCTTTAACGATATTTGTAATAATAAATAAATGTGTACCTGTGCATGCATGCGTGTACAACGTCCTCATTGTTCGTGCATTTCACGTTTTTGTAAAGTATGCTTTGTTGTGCGACGATGATAAAGGGGAAGTCTTTCTTTTCCCCTGTTTTTATATCTCTTCTCTCTCTCTCTGTACAAGCAAGCCGTTTTGTATTAGAAGCACCCCACTTTGCAGAGGGAGGCTCAACACAGCAATTACCTTGTTTTGAAAAGGCGATAAATGCCAGGTAGAGACCATGCTAAGTGGTCATTTGTGGGCTCAAGATGAAAATTACATGAACATCATCCTCATCATTATTATTATCATTATCCAGTTTTGCAGGCGTAAGCACACGATAATACAAAGTAAATGGCAGTAGTAGTAGTGGTAGCATTACATATTATATTACGTTGGTAGCACAGCAAAAAAAGTTTTTTAACAAAAGAAGCGAAGTTTAGATAAATATATGCTTGTATGCTGCTGTATTACATATGATCACACACATACACGATGATGATGACACCGCTACCAAAAAGATGTGTTCTACATCTGCAGCAATTTACAGAAAAGGAATAAAATTGTTCGTATATGGCATTTATGATTATCCACCTTGTGCACCAGTTGCGGCTGGCAGACGTACATTGATAGTTTTTGTTTTAAAAATTCTTTTCAACTGGAACCGCGTTTCATTCCTATTCCATTGTCGAAATTCTATTTTTTGCAACTTGCATTGGGATGGATTACACTTGTAGTAATTTAGGGAAAAAAGTACATCGTAATAATCCCTACAGTATGCCCGTCGTATGGCGTACCTGTTGTAGTACCGTATGTGCCAGGAAAACAGTAGTTGAGAATCCTTAATGAAAATCCCATTCTGGTTATTGAACTCACAAAAATATGCATTTTTTGGTTGAGAAAGCGACTAGTCGTAAGTTTGATTTACGACATGTTCGATTCTACAAAACACATCTTTTGTTTGATTGTTTTTCAGCTAAATATTTTTAAAATGCGCATCACAAGTTTTTATACCCAATAAAATCTATCGTTTTAAAGTTAACAACAAGTTTGGCGATCTATCATCAAGTCAAACTATTAATATGATGTAATGAAAATGACACTAAAAACTTTATTTAAAAGAAAATGTATTGTAGCTAAAGCTATATTGAAGTTTCGTTTGTGATATTATCTTGAAAGATGTTTGCAAAAAAACAGATACAACCACAGCAGCTCATAAACTCATGCTGATGTTGATGTACCTCCTGACTGTGTCCGGGCGTCCATTAAATTTTGCTTTTTTGAGCAGTGAAGATTTGACGTGGCAAAAATTCGTAAGCCATCTAAAAATTTCAATTAGAAATGCCCGAAATGTGAGGCTCATCTGCAGAAAATTTTTATGGTCACAGTTATAGTTGTCCGCTTTAAAAAGTCTACAAATTTTTACTGCTTCCAGTTCTTTTTCATTATTCACTTTTCGTCTTTGTATTCGTCTACACACACTCACTCACATCACATCTTTTTGAAGTGTATTTCTCTCTCGTTTTGTGGATGAAAGATGATTATGACGATGGCTAAAAAGTATGCATGAATTTAAAAATATACAAAAAGTCTAAGCTTGACTCTTCTGCTTCAAGTTTTCGATTGTTCAGCCACAATTCATAAATCCACGCCACACTGTGCGACTGACTCGACTGCTGCAGCTCGAGGAATTAAAAGAGGAAAGGAGCATGTTTTGTGAGGATCCCCGCTGACTGCAGGTGGATTCCTGACTCCCCATGGTCATCTCTCTTCTTTTCTCGTCGGATTTCAGAATATGTAATCATTTTCTTTCCTAAATATGAGTATGACACAAGTATAGAAGAACTTGTAGCCCTGACGCTCGAAACAACCCTCTCTGGTGTGTGTGTATACCTCTTCTGGTGTAGCAGGATGAACCCTATCTTGGCGATTTGGTTAGCAGAGGGACGCTCATGATCCGTAAAAAACGTAACAAAACGACACTCATTAATAATAGTAAAAGGAACAGCGACTCCAGGTGGAAATAAATGTGGGCATTATTACGAGCAAATATTTTGTCCAACTCTCAAGATGACATTTGACATTCTCGGCTGGCTGGCAGTTACAGAGAATTCCGTAATAGTTTTGACCGAAAAGATTACTTTCTAATCTTTGCAGCCATAGTCAAGTCTGAAGGAAAATCGTTTTTAAAAATGACATCTCATAATCGTCACCTGTGGAGGATGTACAACAATTCGAGACAGACGAGAAAAGAATGATGATTAGGTGTATCACTGGCATATCATGACTATACGAGATGAAGTATGAAAGAGAAGCAAAGCGTGAAACGAAAACAGTCCGGGGTCGGTAGGGAGGGGTACGCCAAAACATTTCCAAAGCCTTTCATCTCGTCTATTCTCTGGTCACAATCGAGTTTAGAAGAGACACCGCTGTGAGCGATCATTTTTTTAAACATTGCCTTTTTAAATTCTACCTATAAATGTTTTTTCTCACATGTTAACCTGCACATTCTTATCACATAATATAGAACATACAGAGAGGTAACTACAACATCATTTCACGGTATTTGGAGTGTGCACATTATATATAAATATATATATTGCATTACGGTAGTAAACAATATGTTATGAACTTCTCTTTTTTGGGCAGGGACAAAACCAACCAGCTATAACAATATTTACGATGAGATTTTCTTTTGTGTGTGTGCCTGCTTTCAACTCACACACAGGATACTATCTACAATACTACAAAATAATAACAACAATAATAGTTGTACGCAGTAATAATAATGATATCTAATACAGTATACGACCTACGAAATACAAGTTTGCGTCATAAAAGGAGAGCCTCTTGCTGTGTCAGTTAGACTGGTAGACTTCAAACATCAAAGAAAGAAAACCACTGTAGTAGTACAGAGTACGGAAACTGTTAAACGTAATCTTGCTTGTCGTAACTGCCTGTACAAATCATCATCATCAGCATCAATGCACAAAACATCATCGTATCATCCTCCTCCTCATCATCAGAGAGAGACTGTTGCAAGTTGCAGCGAGTAAAAGTAGTTACCTACCAGTTCATGTGGGTACGTTTTGTTAAGTCAGATTTTACACAAGTGCCCACTCATCCTCAACGTTATCAGTGACAAGCAAACAGCGAAGAGGTAATACCAGACGTGGGCGCTTTTTAAACTTTCTGTTTAAAATAATGCGTGATCCTTTGAATATCCAACTTTTAATATTCATTTAGGCGTACCTTACTCGCAGTATCATGTCATTTATCGTTTATGAATAATACGTCATAATTGACAGCTTATTATTTTAGTGCACACGTTACATATCGATCGATAAGACGTTGAATATTTAACTACACACGATGTGGTCATAGTTCACCGTTCCTCCATTCCCCGAGGTCAAAGTGACCTTACACACACATTACATTAATGCATCTTCAATGCAACTACCCGCCATCAGCAAGTGGACTTGCAACTACGTTGTGTTATTCCTTTACCTGACCTGAGTGAAGGTGCCCACGCATGGATATGATATTATAATAGTGTAGCATTGTCTATATGCTAGATTAAATAAGAGATGAGAGGTTTTAGTAAATGCAAGAAAATACTAGGGAATGAAGAAGAGAGCACACCACGAAACAATTGACGAAAGTAAGTGTGCGTAATATGTACTTGTAAAGAGATGCATTTTGAAGTACTTTTTTGTGGTCTTTCATTTATTGTGGAGCAGTAATAGTAATAATAATGAAGCCGGTGGAAGCTCGCTCACTTGCTTGCAAGGAATTAACAAAGAAGAATAAAAGTTGCTTATCGACTTGCAGCTTCGTTTACAGAAAAGCCCACCCGTTGACTCTCTCAAGCAGAGAGCTCATTTCACTATACACATTCACCCTTTTCGTTCCTGGCAGGTAAGACTTGAAGACGCGGACGGACAAGAGGACAAACCAGTCGAAGCGGAGATTGTGAAACAAAGCACTGCAGGACAACGGTGCGAAGTAGTAGTGACTGTTGCGTGTAGAAAATACTGTAACTCTCTGAGGATTGAGGATATTGCGTTTCGTCGGAGAATTCCTTTTTCCAAGATGTAACTCAAATTTGTAATTTCCCTTGTCGATTAATTACTAATTGTACGGATTCGTCAATTACTAATTACAAATATTTGTAGACGGTATATGGGTACAACAAGCACAGCAACGCTGGTTTGATGGTTGTACGGGAGCCATTCAACAACGTTACTTATAAAGAATGAGGGTAAATGTAAAGTGAGGTTTGTTACGAAGTAAGTTACAAGTACTTTCCCATTTTAATTTAAGTAAATCTAAATGAGTTAGCTAATCGGAATCGTCATTCGTTTTGACTTTCTAACGCAATAACACTAAAACTCTCTTGCACCATTAAAGTTGTATAGCAGTACATTAAAATTGATTACACAAATTACGCACAGGGAAAGCTAAAACTTAAATATTTCTACACGATCATATAATATTTTATTAAACATATTCATATCATAAACATTTTACATTTTTTATAATGAAACTATTGAACTATTGGACGCGGACTCGCTGACCATCAGAAATATTTACAAATGGTAAGATAAATGAGTATTTCTAAACATTTTATTGTGCAGTTTTATATTTGAAAAGAAAAACAACAAATTATGAATATCGTTTATCACCGTGAATATATTAGAGTAGTAAGAAGCCCAAAAAATATGACCTTACTACTACTTTTTCCTGAATTCACAAGTCTTGAGCCAATGCAAAATTGTAATGACTAATGACATACAACATATGGTACACGAGTTTCATGAAGTATTTGACCATACTCATCTGGATAATAAATGTATTTGTTTTGTACGAAACACAGTCAGGTGTGTTTTACATGTAATATTATTATTATTGTTATAACAAACATTTGTTAACACGGACGGACGAGAAAAACAAGGGAAAAGGGGAGGATAGGAAGAATTTACGGTAAATGTACCCTCCATGTCTAATTACTCTGTCTAACAACAACGCTATAAAACTGGGCAAACAAAATATAATGGCAAAACTCATAAAAAATACCTTTGTAATGATTGCTTTCTGATATCCTGTCATCTTCAAACTTGAGGATATATAGCTGTTGGATGTAAAAAGTTGATGAATGACGCCCCATTTTCTTTTGTCGCCTTTTTGCGGCATGTATTGAAACCCAGTTACGCACCTGTAATGAAGCAATTGCATTAACAAATTAAATGCATTGTAATTGGGAAGTCTATCTGACCGGACCACCATTAAGAATCCGGTAAATCGATGCGGAATTTCTATTTAAAAATGTACACCCGAATACACCCTCTTATTACTTGCCCGTGCCGCGACGAAATTAGTGCGAAGCATTATGTCCCGATGAAATCCTGCTTATTGCGTTTATTAAGTGACGACGTCAATTATTGCGATCATATTGCTTGTCAGCTGTGAGATATCTCGAAAACAAAACAAATTGAACCTCTGCTTTTGGGAGTTGCTGGAAGGGGTACTTACACTTTTTGAGCAAAATTGAAATTGTTTCAAAATCCAAAAGGTTACATTTCGCGTCTTTTCATAGACCACAGCTCATGTGAAAATTTAAACGTGCGTTATAGGATTTTTTTAAACTTCCACATCAAGTTTGGTACAACTCTATCCATTTGAGTGCCAGAGCAAGTCAAAGTCGAAAGGGGAAATCTGTGTAAATCGCAAACGCATAGAATTTTTTTCGAGAGGCACGAAAGAGATACTTTTAGTTGTGCACCCCCCATTTTTCGTCCGGCGCTATAAACGTCAAAGTTACTATTTTTCACAACAGACTTGCAAATTGATGTGATTTGTTACAATTCGTTACTTTGCTATGCTCCTGTTCATCCGGACTTATTTAGCTCTTCGCTTGAAGATCCGAAGAAACGACAACAGATGGTAATAAAAAGCCCCCTCTGGACGAAGTTATTAATGTGAGATGCTTGAATATAATTCACAATATATCGCAATCGCAAATGAGAAAAAATTGACACTTGACGCTCCTTAAAATAGGTAGCATGACGGGATGGGCATCCTAATGTTTTCACTACGTGTTTCTGGTAATTTTACAAAATGGTGCAATGTAATCCATGCTTTTATCGTAATTAGTATGCAGTTGAATTGAATACAAATGAGATTTTTCCTTAGTCTACCACAAGTTGATTTCTGTCATGACATGACTGTAGTGATTGCGAAATTTCAGCCTCTTCATATTGGGGGATTGTGGAACGTTATATAGATAACTACCAAACAGCTTCGAGTATTTCATACTAAATCTGTAAATTCACACCATTAATTCTATACAACTTCTACTAATTATTTTCGCCGTTACCGTGAAAGGGACAATTGGGGTACTTGAAGTAAGTAGGGCAAACAGCTATAATTAATAATTATATATTTATAATCAGTATGCAAATATTAGTACGTAACGGAGAAAGTAAAGTAGTGAAGTGAAGTATGTGTTTATAACATATTTTATTGATGTTATTATTATCAAGTAGTTTCAAGCGTTGTTGCATATTAAACATTGTGATTATTCAACAAATATGACATTTTTATTACTTTTAGTCCATCTTGGTTCGTTCTCAGAACCGATCCCTTTATGGAATTTTAGTACAAAAAAATACAGAGTTAATTGTGCTTTCGAGAATGCCAAATTAGTTTTTTTCTGTGCGAAATGTGCCGTCCAATTTATTTTTCGTCTTCATGTTTATTACTATTCCCCACCGTCTCTCCTTCAAAAGGTTTCTCTCCATATTCCGCACTACCTTCACCTGCTCCAGTCTCACCTTTCGCTGCTTTGGAGGTTTGATCATCTGACAGGCAATGGACTTTTATTACACATGTCCTTTTTACCACATAATCGTCTTCGCTTTCTAACAATTAGCTCATGCAGATTTTTTTTCCTTACCCGCTTCATCCTTCTTCGTTCCTTCGCTATCTTTGTTGTTTGTAGATTCTGGATCTTGTGACCCTTCCAATGGTTGTGTGTCTCTGCGGAGGGAGAAGCATGACGTTTTATAATTTATTGAGCTTTTAAATCTCAGCCTTTCGCCAAATTACAATAATAAAGTGTTCTTGATGAACCCATTCGAGAGAACGAAATACTTTCCAAGTACTTAAAAATACTAAAGTGTAAAATATGATAGGATTGTAAGGTTATAAAAATGCGGAGTCTTACAGCCACTCTGTGTACGCCTGTGAGTAAAGGGGAGGTGTAGCGCCTCCTGTTTTCCTTTCGATCATTTTTTCCATTTCATTCCGTTCTACCGCCTGCTTTGCATGTTTCAAATCTGATTTAAACGTTCGACGCATTTCATCAAGGTTGCGGAATTCCTGTACAAAAATAACAGTCAATACCAAGAACACGACATATCTTCTATAACGACTTTCAAATATTAGTACACGGAAATCTAAGCATACAAATATGTGTGTAAATGTACACATGAACACTTCATGTTTAATTTATGGACTTTGAATGCAAAAGGGACCACCTTGGATTCTTTGTCAATCTTGTACTCTGCCTCTCGGAGGGTAGTGTAACAGTCTCCTCTCATTCTTTCCATGTGTTTCACCAACCGGATTAGTTCTAACTGTAATGCATTTGCAGATGGTGACGGTACAACAGAAAGAGAAAAAGTTCGGTGAAAACAAATATATGCGTGCATTCAAAATATGTTGTAAGAGATGAAATGGTAAAATTGTTTACTTCTTCAAGCATAAGTAATGTTAAAACGTACCTCCGTCAGAAGGTCCAAATTAAAATTCATTGCATCCGGATACGCACCTTGAATAATAATACAATATGAATTATTGTACACGTAAAAATCAATAGCTTTCCGATCGACCCCTTTATTTTTTATACACAATTCCCTATCAAACTGATGTCGATGATGATGATGATGAACATACCGGTGTGACATTTCCACCGCATTTCCGCTAATTCTCCTTCTAGCCAGCCCTTCTCATCAGAAAGATGGATGTTCAGTGCTGTTTGGGATTCGTACCGTACTTTCCACTCGTTTTCATCCACTGCGATATAAAACCCATCAAATTTAGGGAATGATTACTACATTATAATTGGTGCCTACCCTCTTCTTAAATTATGCACACAATTTATCTCTAAAATCACCTTGTTGACATTGGTCATCTAAGAGTCGCAAGTAACCCTCCAATTCGTTAACATTTTTCTCTAAATCAATGTTTGAGTCTTCGACCCCTTGCCTGCGATAAAAAATACAAAATATGTAATTAACAGTGTATCTTTAATGTACGCATCACACATGCATATGCACCTATGCCTATGTGCGATAGAAGGGACTAAATAATTACACCTTAAAAGTTAAATTATTCATTGTATTTTTATTTGTCGGATGACGGCTACAGACTGCTATGCATACAAAAATAGACGTGTGTACTAGAATTGCACGTTGGTAGGGATACCTAATTTATGCCATTACTTAAGAGCAACCCGTCAGCCACCCATATGAATCCACTTCGTGCATACGTAAATGAAATGCGCTTGTACAAGTGTTGAGTCTTAACGAGAAAAAAACCAACACCAGACATTCTGTAAATGTGAAAATCAAAAAATAAATTAAAGCATTTAGCAAGTACTTTCAAGCATTTACGCGAAAAAATGTGTGAGGTGAGGATATTATTACGCTGGATTGGCCGTGGGAATGTCGTTTGTCCTGCAGCATTAGGGAATATAATGGGCAAATTGGAATAATTTATATTATGCTGAGCAGTGCAGTACAAAGCAGGTACAACAATAGGCTCTCACAACAACAACGCAACGACCCAAGCCACCCCTTGCCTTTTGTACTTTCGTGGACCTCATCGTCATCATCATCATCATCACCGTCGTGAGCGAATCTAGCAAATAAAAAATGAATTTTTGTGTTATTATGCAGAGCGTTATATGAGCTGTGTCCTGCTCTGCATCTTTCTTCTCCGTCCGCATCTTTCTTGGTCTCTGCCTGTTTTTGTGTTTGTGAGATAAATAAATGCACGAATGAGACCTCTGTCCCTCTTCGCTCCTTCTTGGCTGTTATGTTCAGGTGATATTGTGAATGCAAATGTGCTAAGAGGTTGTACGGTCGTTATTTTAATATGACCATTCGTTCGGACATTTGCTCGTTGCCGATTATAAGTATTCTAGATGATATTATATGATGGTGGTTTTGTACTTTTTATTTTATGTTATTAAGCATTTTATTTCTTTTTGTACTGCTTGGGCACAGCAGTTACCAATTACCAACCAACCAGCAGGTGTGTGTGGTGGTTGGTTGGTTTGTGACTGTGAAAAATATCTCTCATAAAAAAGGTGTGAGAAGAAACGGGTGAGGAGAAAAGACACTCTCTGCGGAATAGTTTAGCATAAAGAGTAGAGTAGCAAGTCAATAGTGAAGTAATTAGACGGCAATGTATTTAGTTGCTTCTTGCTCCGCCTACACCCACCCTAAAACCATCAAAGTGAACTCACACGTCCCTCCCGCGACCATTAGTGCAACAATCGCTGTAGTTAACGGATTTATAATTAAGATACTGCAGTGTATGTAGCATGTTTCATCGGTAGTTAATCTGGGTTTAATGTGTTGCACAGCCATTACATTACATGGGTGATCATGTAAGCAGTACCAGTAGTAGGTAAATATACACGTTACTAGAAAGCAGACCCGCTACGCCCGGCTGTGATGACATAACTTTCAATTTATTTTTAATTTTAACTGTTGCGGCAAATTGAATGTAAGAGCAACATTGTATTAAAAATATTGTGTATTAAAATGGCTGCTTGGTTCGCTGCCGCCGACCAAGATTTCTGGCTGTTAAGCGGAGTGGAGAAAGTCAATGGTCGCCAAATTACCATCTACCGGTCACTGACCTAAACCCATACCTCCAGGTCAGCATATAACCTTCTAATCTGAAGTCATTTAATGCCGACCTAATCTTAGGTCTCAAAGTTACCACGGAATAGCCCAGATTTCAGACCACCGGATAAAAAAGGTCTCATGTGACATGACAGTTAGCGTTGCAATAATTCAATAGTGTGAGCTTATTCATTAAAAAATATTGCTGAGAACGACGGGTCAAATTGTGTGAGAAAACCATGTATTCCATTTTGAATTTTAAAAACAAAGTTCCATCCTTTTAAAAGTTATGCACGAAACCCATGCATTATTTTCACGGTGCGCGTTTATTGCAAAGGTGCTCTTGATTGGTTCGTGACACGAAAAAAAGATGGAATGTGACTGGTTGTGAACAAATCCGTGCTTATATATAAGATACGTCGTCTTTCTCATTTACACTCACTCTTATCGCTCCTCATACAATACACACAAAATACGTTCAACGTCAGCTAAACCTGACATTGCTGTTGGTGCAAATATGACAATTCGGACATGGCACAATCTAATAATTGTGAAGAAAAATTTTACCATATTTACGGAAAGCTATACTTGACTTCTACAGCTTATTGCTTATTACAAGTACAAACTACAAATACAATGTATTTAATACATGCTACCGTATCCTTTGGCTGAGTGTCTGTCTGTTCTAATATTACTACATATTAAAATTTCATCGTTAAATCAACTTACTTTAATCAGCTAAAACGAATATATTCACGACGTAGCAATATTGTGAGGATAATATTCGTATGCTTTGTTCTGTGTCCGTCTGTCACTGCTGTTGCCACGCAAAGAGAAATTATAAATACGCAGGATTTTCATAATTGCGTTCCACATGTCCCCATTAGCAAATTGTCACAGTCGAAATCTCAGGTTTAGCTCACGTCGAACATCGTTTCAAAGTAGAGTTATAAATGATATTTCGCGTAATATTACTATTGTGCAGAAAATGTGCAATGAGTAATGATATGACCATGTTCAAAGAAAAATGAGACTTTTTTGTGCACTTTTTGTTAAAACAGTTAATGTAAGGATTTATTTTATGCAGCTTTCTTCGTTCTTGTACCTACCTATACTTTTTTTCCATTTCCAACTCCTGGGCTAAATGGTCAAAATCGTCGTAACGGCTCATGTTTATACCGTTGGATACACCACCACTTATTCACAAAATTTACAAACTTATTGATGACGAAACAATACTCGGATTCGTAAACTTTCTCAAGCACGGGACAAAAACCAACTGACCATTCGTCTTTCTGTGACTGGAAACTTTATATCAAGAAGCATGGATTCCCTAATGCAATATACTGTGACCCTGACATCATGTCAAGAAACGTACATCGTATTTTGACTTTTTACTGAACTAAAACGTTGATCCACATACTTACTTACGAGCACCATTAATACACTTCTGCATAGAAATGGTTTTTTCCCTTCTGCGTGCCACTTACGTTCATTCGTCAGCACACGGTTTCATCAACAGATTGATTACGGGAAAAGGGAATAAGCTGGCTGTCGTGATTTCATTTTATCGGTAGCATTTCGTTGTGCAGCGGTATGAAATTACATATACCAATTCCGAGTTCACGCAAATTCCACTTCATATCCGTCTAATAAGTATATACAAATGTGGAGAATGGGAACATGGAACAGCTTCGTTGTAGTGACTTGGTAAGTGCCGAGACGGAGAAAGGAATTTTCCGTGTCCGCTCTGCCACAACTCTTGTTCGTGGGTTCCATGTGAAAGCATCATTTAACACAGCACAGGGAAGGGGAAAAATTGTGTATTTCAGTTCATTTCAAATGAGAAGTATGTAATTGGTTGCTGTGGCCATGACACGAATATACATTCATACTTTCACTATGTGCGTTGTTCTTGCAACAGTTACACCAATCCTGCTTTGACCGTCTTATTCCTTCCCGTCAGTACAACAGCCTTTTCATTGCTATGTAGGAGTAAGTCAATTATTATGGTAAAAAATGATAGGGAATAATGATTAGTGGCGAAATTTAATATATTGGATTTTCTTGAAACTTCAAATACGGGGGATACGTTAGCTAAAAGTTTTCCTAACACACACACAGACGTAAAATAATGTACCGCCTTCGCAACAATATGACCACTTTCATTCGATTAAATTATACACATTAGGTGACACAGTTGATCTGACCTGTAGTCTGTAATAGGGACGGTGCTGCGCTTACTTGTGCATGGCAGTAGTATAAAATACCTACGATTTCTACTTTTGCCCCTCGTGTTCTCGGAAGGGATTAGGTCCTCGTGTTTTGTTTATTACAAATGCATAAAATGACAGGCAATTTGTTTCAGCTGTAGTCCAGGAGTCTAAAATATTTTCTGACTCTCGCCCATTTGCTTGATCCCAACTTCTCAAATAGGGTGCCCTCACAATGCAGTTGTCGACATGGCTCGCCAGTTTGGCAATTTTGTACATTGCATGCATGAAAGAAACAAAACCTCATTTTGGATCATGAATGTATTCATTAATGAATCCGTACATAATATTTTATTTTATAGAACACACACGCACATGGCTGGGGTTGGTTAGTCAGTGTGTCAGCTCTAATGCATTTAGCCCATTTGGGAGAAGGTGCCAATGTTATTATTTCTTCTTAAAGACAGTGTACAATACGGAAAAATTACTGTTCCTGTGCAATATCCATCACTTGGTTTCCGATATGACGAAGTTATGCAAATATTTTGTTTCTATACTCATTTTTTAACGAGATCGAAATATTGGGGCAACTTCAACTTGTGTGATTTTGGAAAATTATATTTCCTTCAAGCCAGCAAGGAGACCACAAGCGTTTTAGCTTGGACAAAATGAGAAGTAAAATTGTTCTTTTTAAGTAAATGGATTATTTAACTGCTTTATAAAAGCTAAAAGCTGTCACAGTGTTCCAGTTCCAGTGCAGTGGCCAATAAATTACAAACGAATGAAACAATATCTTATATGCCTTACTACTTATTGTTATTTATTTACGCTTTTACCGAATGGGCCAAAAATCACTATTAAAACAGTCTATTAAAATTACAAAATTTTAAATGAGTAATTTTTAGTTTAACCTGATTTTTGGTAATATCAAGATCAACCTAACTTGGTAATGTATATATATTTAACGCGACCTATTTAAATGGTAAACAATTATAAGGATATTTAATACTCTTAATCATATGCAATCATGCCTTTCTTCCATTGAATGCAAAAATACGAAGAAAAAAAACCGCTATTTTATAACATTAAAGTATTTATATACATATGTCCTGATGTGGAACTAACGAAAAGTTCAAAATTACGAATACTTTAGCAGATAGCTCGTTACTACCACATTTTTCAGGCGATACTTTCTGATTGATAAATGCCTTATAACAACAACACCAGACTTTTTGTACGTTTAAAATAATGTTTAATATCCTTGTTTATGATCGTTCCACCATAGTACTTCAACAATAATAATTATTACGGGTGCAGTATCTCATGACCTATTGTAGATTTTCATTCAATTACATTTTAGTCAAATGATTTTATTTGGTCTGTTGTCCTAATGCTGGTATTAAAGAGAATTGGGGCATACAAGGGGAACAATACAGAGATTGTATATAAGTAACCGCCT
>JAHZNE010005941.1:0-32674 GCA_027744055.1 Callyntrura sp. NNG-2020
CCGTCATTGCTAATTATGAATAATTTCTAATTAGTAATTAGTAGAAATGTGGTAATTATTTAAAATTTAATTAGTTATCTAATTAATTAGAATTACACTGCTATAAATAATACGGATTAGCTGTAAATAGATGCTGAGCTCTGTGAGACCTAATCTCTAATAGAATAAAGATAGTATTCCCAAACAAATTCAATACATTCTTCTTCATTTTTCGCTTATACGTACATTCTGTTACAAAATATTTCAATTTCTAACTTGTTCTGGTATTTTACTAATTAATTAATTAAATTTCATGCTTAATATTTTCAAAATACTACGAATAAAAGTAATCAAATAGCATTATACTGAATATCGCCATATATTTTCTTAGCAATAAAGCAGCAGACGTTTATTAAGATCCTGTAAGTCTCCTACAACTCATCAACGTATTTAATGTGTTACAACTGCAACAACTTTGGTGAAGCAAACTTTTTTCAAAATTGGCGATTGTCAAATAGCTACTGGTTTATTATTGGGCAGACAGTTCAACAGAGAGGAGACATTATTAACTTAATTAAGGAACTCATTGAGAATGATTTTATTATTTACAGTCGCATCGAAGCGGCAGAATACGAGTTACTAATGCACTCCACTGTATAACAACATTGTTTGCCTGGAAGTTGGAAACACCACACCACACGAACCCAACATTACACACTTTTACTACTACCGTCACTCTGAAGTTCAAAAGCTCCGGCAACAGTTTTTCCTCTTACCCGTCACTGCCATCATCATCATCATCATCGCATCTCCCATCGTCGTCCTCCCTTTCGTTTCACTCACCATCACAATCACCACCATGAGTGTTCTAGAGAATGTGTGCAAAATGAGCAAAAGTGTCGTCGCCCCTGCTTCTCCCATTTTCCTGACCAAAGGATGGCAATTAAACAAGATTATATGAAACTGTGAAAGCTGAAATGGAACATCTCAATAAATATAAATACAGAATACACTTTTCAGTACTTTTGAAATGGAATTAAAACTGAAAGAGAACCCCGTCAGTACACACAGAGAGAAAGTTTTATTTCGGGTGGAAACACAGCCGTCAGACAGAAGGACAGTATAAGGAACCCAATATAAGTACACAGTTAGTAACGCCAACGCCAATGGTTGTACTGAAACAAAAGTCTAAAGTGTAATATGGAGGGAGAACACAGGGCAATTCGTCCTTTTATTTAGAATCACTATAAGGTATAAGAAAGTGTCTACATAAAGTTGTTGTACAATGATCCTCTCTACCCCTAGTACTCACCATGTACATAGTACACATTTACACATGCACACTTACATATATATATACAC
The DNA here is from genome assembly GCA_027744055.1 of Callyntrura sp. NNG-2020. Classification (NCBI taxonomy): domain Eukaryota; kingdom Metazoa; phylum Arthropoda; class Collembola; order Entomobryomorpha; family Paronellidae; genus Callyntrura; species Callyntrura sp. NNG-2020. The sequence continues at coordinate 1,342 of JAHZNE010005941.1, forward strand.
TCCACATGCAGTCAGTATAGAATGCGCTCTGCTTTTTTGTTAATGCATATTATCCTCTCTTGACTACGACTTTCAATGACTGTTATCGTATCACTCACATTACATCCCATATATTTTCTCTTAACGTGATGATATGACGTTTCTGTAGATGAGGTAGTTTTGTTGTATTATTAACCTTGTGTCTATGAGCATTATAATGCGTGTGCCTACTAGTGACATTTACAATATATGCGATATTATTTTCGTACAAAAAGTGAAAGAAAGCAGAGCGAGAAGAGAATAGTATTCAGTAACGGTTTTCTCTCCAATGATGAAAGGAGTTCAAATGTGACCAACTCGCGAGAAGTTTATGATCTAACAACGAATATGATGCATTACTGTGAAAAGACAGAGAGAGAATGCGAAATGCATGAAAATCCTACTCGTTCGGATAGATTTATGTGCACGTCAGGAAGACGTATAGTAAAGATATCCCTTTTCACACACAGTATAAATAAATAAAAGGGTTGTTGTAATGTAATGCAGATATGTAATTTTAGACGGAGACACAAGAATCACTCCTTGTGACTCCCCCATGAAGTTATTTTTTAAGAATACGCACGCTACTACACCCAGTCTCGTTGAAATGTTGTCTAATGTCTATACGGCGCTATAAGAGAAAATAGAAGAGTGATGATGAAAATAAGAAGAGGGATGTTGTGAAAGTGTTGAAATGCCCCTGCTGCCTGATGACATGCATCTATTGTGTAGCAATATAAATCTACCCGGGATGGAAAAGCATTATTATTATTATTGTTGTTTCGTCTGTTGTGAATTCGGTCTTCTTGGCCTTTACTACTTACCCACTAAACAGAACTCGTCGTTGTTTCTATTACTTGGCAAGAGCTATCGCGAAAGAGCAGATCCACAAGTGGAAAGAGAAATAGATTGCCTGCCTCGTCGTAACAACTCAACCCCGTAATTCGCCAATAGATGTAATAAGACGAGTTTACTTGCCTCGTTGTTTCCCTCTCTCTCTCCCTCCATCTCTCTCTCTGTGTTCATATATAGTAAGAACATGAAATTAAGGATCTCTGTACGTAAATAAGAACTTTATGTATACATATATGCATGCATGTAATAAACTATTGTGCCATATTCCTTATGCTTTAGGTAGTTTGGTGCTGTGTGGTGGCGACATACTCCCACGAAAAACACTGACAAGCTATTATTACACTACACTATTAAAAGACTTTTGGAGGGCTTGTGTATTATGTCTCCTTGTACTCATAAAATCTAAAGTAGTTGCAGAGAAAATGGCCAAAACGACCAAGGACAGTGTACACTATCAAATAGTAGTTAGCACAGTCAATAACTGTTGTTAGAAATATGTAATATTATTATAAACAACGAACCGTGGCAGCGGAATAACTGTTATGACTATGGCGCTACATCTACGCACGCACACACACACATACACACTCACATACCATACAGAGAATATGATACGGGAAAAAGAAAGAAGACTCGTCCTTTCTATCTAACAGTATAACTTCACCCCTACTGTGTAGCAGCTCACTTTGCTCAATTAAAGCACATTTATACCAACTTTCTTCTGTAATTTTTCCCAGTTTAGGAGTAGAGAGTATTATAGAGAGAGAGAGAGGGATTATATGAATTATTATATACGATACACAGAAGTGGGAGGAATGCTTACTTTTCGTTAAATCATCTGAGTGTAGGAAGGTATTTAAACGGCAGCAGAGCATAATAATATGTTTGCCATTAGGCAACTCCGGAATAAAATGAATTCTATTAAGGAGTGATGACTTGTCTTCTACCAACACTCTACAAGTGGAGTTCAACAAGTTATCTTCTGCTTGGTGGATTTGTGATGATAGAATTTCACGATTACATGCACAATTATGTTATCATCATGATAAAAAAAATTTCCACAGAGAATTACTATCATTGTTGTAGGTAGTTAAACTAGCAATAAAACCCTTCCCCGTGTAGGCAGGTAATCTTAATTTTTTAATGGGTTTGCTTAAATTATTCCTGTCTTGTTGTTTCCTTTTCCTGGAATTTATATAAAGCTATTACGATGTTATTACGTACCTGTCTAAGCCCGTCGTGAATACTGACTATTACTAGTGCTGCTGCTTAAACAACCTTGTTCATTCAATTTTACGCTAATCATAACTTTGTCTCATTCTTGAGGAAAACGTATTTGTTTAGCTTGGTGGAGAGCATTATGTTGTCGTTACTTGGAACTATCGTGATTACTTGATACAAAGAATTAATAGAGGTATAAAATGGGGAGGAGATTATAATCATAAAAGAAAATAAAGCACAGTACAGTTGACAGTCTCAGATTCGTAAAACTGGAAGAAATTGAGACGAATCGTATGCATAAAACCGATTATTACATTTTCCTATCAGATACAACACTGTGGAGCAGAGCTTATTTTACGGAAACAAGATGATAGGTTATGAAGATGATATTGCTTTTTATCGTCAATATCGGGGTATCGTGTTATACAGCTTTTCTCCTATTTTCCACCACACTTAAGGGTGCACGTTCCAAGTTGGGTGGAAAAGAGATGTACATCTTTTGATTGTATGCATAGTCAGGAATAATAACACACTTGAACTGTGAAGTGCAATCATTTTTCGTATTTTCTTTCATTACAAGAGGAAATCGCTACGGAAAAAGGTACGATGAGTGCTCTTCAGTTTATTTCATTCTGAATAGTACAGCGCCAACAAATCCCGTGGAAAGGGAAAATTGGATCGAAGTTTTCATGCAGTCAAGATTGTACTTCTTAGAAGTAAACTGCCTGGGAGAAAAACGGAAGCCTTAATATGAGCCATTTCTAATTTTTACATGATAGCTATACTTGCATCAGTTCTCATAAATTCTGTCGATGTCTATTTTTAGGGTTAATTCGTTACAGAGGAAACAGTTATTCTAAACAAGAAAAGCAGACAAATTGCAGTTATATCAGACATACCTTATTTGCAGCAAAGTCGTTTTCAGGTCAGGTTCAGGTCAAATTAATCGGATTCCCTTGATGTTATTTCCAGTTCAAATAAATTCACGCCCCAAAAATATTTTATTAGCTGATAATTTTACTCGTTGACGTCGTAAACCGAGTCCACTATTCCAAAAACAGAGTTCTCAAGATGATGTCCTTCTTTTCACTATATTTATTTAATTTTTAAGTAAACTTTGCCACTGGCACTTTGTTCTTTCACGATGAATCCCAAGAAGTCTTACATTGCACCAGAAAACATGTCTCTGTTTCGTTTCACTCTCAGTACGTACAGCTTCCACTTTTCTCCTTCAAATGTCCAACGTCACTGCTCTGTTTCCATTTCTGTTTTGAGTCATGCACCGTGCAACAATTCGCTTGTTTCATTTTGACACAATTTGATTCTCACTAAACAGTCTCCCTTGAGATCCCCAAGAGTTTTATAAACTGGTGCATTGTAGACAAATAGCTGTATGTACAAAGGGAGAAAATAATAAAAACACAAGTTAAATTATGTTCATTTAGTGAACTTTTTCCTGCTCTTTTTTTCCGCTTATCTCCGCAAAAGGACCTTTAAAACAACAGCGGCGGCGGCGGATGATGCTGTGTTCTCTTTTTTTTAGAATTTTATACCGTGCATTTTGACATAGCGATAAACACACAAATAATAGGAGCGTACAACTGGAGTAAAAGAGCCAGGTATGTTTACAGGAACATTATTAGTTTTGCGAGAAGTTGCAGTGGTGGAGGTGGTGGTAAATAGTCAGTCAAGAAATGGAAGAGTAAAGCGAGCAGAGCACCCAACAAGTGTAAACGTCAAATAAATGAATAACTGGAGAGAACAAGTTTTCTCCGTTTGTTATATATACATACCTCGGAGGCAGCCGAGTTTTAGCAGTCAGCAAAGTGGTGCAACAGGGACTACAACAAAAAAGAGAAAGTTTGCTTTTGGTCTATGATTTTGCGACTTACGCAGACATTATATGTGTGCTTGGTCTGCGCTCTGCCACTGGAACTTACTGCTACACGACCACTGCCTATAAACAGATCGCAATGCTTTTTTCTTATCCCCCCTTCATACACTTCTCTCCTCTCCTCTTGTCTTGTCGCACTCATTGTTGTTTTTCTCACCTTTCCCATTTTTATGTATACTAAATAGGTGTAGTTTGGCTCAATTCCTTGAAACGCCAAAAGTACTTTAAGGACCATATAACATTCTATATAGTTTTGGCGGTTTTATTTACTATCATTACCACAGCATTATTATATGTTGGTTTTTTACAAAAGTGTAGAATGCCGTAGAAAGCCACCCTTGCTTTGCGTTTACATGCAAACCAGACAGCCTTTTACATACAACATGTATAGATATATACTTCTCTCTTGCTTTTTTCTCTTTCTTTGTTTTAATATAAACTCCCATTGCTACCAGAAAGAAACAAAGTGTTTTTTCCGGCAGAATTTACCTTTTCTTCTAATAGGAAATGCCCTAGCTTCTTTTAGTTTTCAAGACATCTTTTGCTGCACATTTCATAATGTACTACCTTTTTATCCCCCGTAAATAGAAAAGGAAGTGTCGGTGATAGTAAGGGCATGTACGGCATGAAGTTTGCTAAAAGAGAGTTTTTTTTGGTTTTGTTCCGTAATACCTCCAAAAGAGGGGAATGGGAAGAGACAACGGGAAGAAACTGCCGCTGTGATGTATGTATATATTGGATCATGGTGTTACTCTAGACAGCTATACACATTTTCTTAAACTTTCTCTGTGGGAAAATAAAATATGAATTTCCAAATGAATTCTAACATCGAGAAAGCCATCTTAGCTTTAGCTGCCGCATGTCAACAGGTATGCTGTAGTGTGTGAGAAACGAAAAGCTTTCACGTACTCCCGTGGTCGCCACCGCAATAGTTAAATGATAACGATAATATGAACCCTTGTATTGTTTTTCAGAGTCGAGGCATTTTAACTGCAATGATGATGCGGAGTTATCGCTTGGAAAGTTTACGAGAAATGTCGCGGGTCGGTGGCAACGACGTAGTCAGGAGACTTTTCTGGGACACGACACATAGATAGGGTGTAAGTTTAGGTGCGCACATATACGGTTGTTATTTTTTTGTATGGGTGAATGAATTGAAACAAACTAGTTGCAAACAACTAATGCCAACGGCCAAACCGTTTCTACTTGTGTGCTTTCGTCGTTCCATATGATTTTCTGGTGTAGGAGAAAATAGACAAGGAACAAGGCAGGGAACATTATGTTGTTCACATTGTAAAGATGAACAAATAACATAGTTGGAACCAGTATGTTACACAAACAAAGACCGAGAATATTATGGCTTCTTGGACAAATAGAGAATTATAATAGACCGGAAATTATACTGGTGACATGTATATTAATCATACGAGAGAGAGTGAGTGTGTGTGGGATTTTAACGAGTCCTTGTAAAGCATTGTATTATACAACCAGAATTACTTTAACTTCAATTTCCCGTTCCCGCCATGCAGCCCTATTATATCCACTTTGTAAATTTAGCAGTACAATAATTGCATTGTCCACTATTAATACGGAGGCAGCAAGTCAATACCGAACCACATTTCTTTATTTCCGGATTTCCTGGCTAAAACCTCATCTTCTACCGCCATCTTGTAACTTTCCTATGGTTGGGCCAAAATTTGTCAAACAAGTTGGAATAAAAATATAGTAATAATTTTAAATAGCAAATCACATGGAGGGTTTGTGCGGAAACGGGAAACACCAAAACTTTTGTTTGTGTGTGTATGAGAGAGAGAGAGGGAAGGAGAGAGAGATGAAAAAATGAAACAACGTTGCGGCACAAAAACCGTAAAGGCCATCATTGAACCGCATTTTCTATCTCTCTACCTCCCTTCCCCTCTCTCTCTGCCTAACGTAACGTAAACATGCAAAAAGTACGTGACATAGAAAAAAGCTGACATCAATGTTATTACAGGATTACTACACTACTTTCCCTTTTCCCTGTGTATACTTATAATGCATTAATAATGCTTGGATACTACGAAAACCTAAAAAAAGGTTATACCGGTTATAAACCGCACGTTTAGCCTCCAGATAGAGATGGTAGAATCTGAGCGCGTATATCCAGCAGGTTCACCATTACTGTCTCTGATTTCATGTACACAAGTGACTACATCAAGTGAAAAACATACTAGTATTTCATTTACTTTACCTAGGCTAATGCAACGGTATACCTATAGGGGACGAGCGTGCAGGCATGCCCTAATAGATAAAGGAAGGGGAAATCATGAATGAAGGAATTTGGTAAGACACAGGTATTTATGTATTCCCTTTCAACTAACTCAGCAACTCAACATTGCATGTAATGATATCCCCGCGTACGACCGATGTGGTATTAAATTTAGTTATGCACAAGAAGAACGTATTTCTTGTACAGAGAGAGAGAGAGAGTGGGAGAAAGAAACTAGGGGAAAGAAAAGGAAATAATGGATTGGCTTGCCATGTTCTATAATGTACTGCATCAGACAAATGTATATATTGGAGTAGAAAAAATTAGGCAGTGAGATTTTACGTGATGTCTGAAACTGAGAGGGAGAGAGGAAAAAGAAAAAAGGAAACTAGTAATTTTTTCCTGCTTTTCCTTTTCGTCAAGTTTTCCCCTTTTAAGTTTTGTGTACTTTGTGCATTTTAATGGAAGCAAAGGCGGCAGTGCTGGCATTGCAGCAGTGCTACTTGAAAAGTTATAGGCATTTACGTGTATGAAAATAGACATCTATTTCATTCTACTTTCTCAGCTCATTTTCGACGTTGTTCGAGAGGTATACACAATACGGCGCAACGTGCACAGGTCTTTATAAAAAGGGAAATGTATATTTATTCAAAATAAGCCGTACAACAAATTACAAGTAACGCCCGACCTAAAAGAGTTGGTTTCGCCAAAACTTAAGCTCAACAACCACTGCCTCCACCACCTTATCCTTCATCTTTTCACAATTTTTCACCGACCTTCAGGTAAGCATGTTTTCCCCAACTTTCTTTCCGTTTACCCCAATCTTTCTGCGGCGTGTGTATACATTGTGAACAATGTACAATCTAATAAATTTCTTTTCAACTGAAGAGCGAGGCTTTCGTCTTATACAAACGCTTATTAGCCTCTTTGCTCTTGTTTTGTAACTTGAAACAAGAGAATTAGTTATGCCGAGTAGCGAGTGCAGAGACACATTACCTGAAAACAGGTTATATATACATGAACTTTCACTACCTAACCTAGTTTCCACAGGTTTTCCAATAGAAAAGAAGTGTATTTGTGTGTTTTTGTCGAGTCACCGCAATTTTCTTAAGTACAGATATGAAATTATGATTATTTGGAAGAAACGAGTAGTAGGAACCAGTGCAGCATGGCATTAGAAAAGGACAAATCGTGCTTACTAGGACACAAGGGCCAAGACGACGAGAAAGAGTCAAAGACGCGATGACAAAAAAAACTCGAGTTGGGGAACAGGAGGAGGGAGAGAGGAGAGGGTAAAAGTAAAGCATAAAAGAAAGTTGGAAATGTTAATGTCAGTGTATAATGTTGTTAGCCCTCACATAATTGAAACTGAGTGGAGGATTTCTTTCAAAATTAAATATAGCTTCGTTTTCCCTTCCTTTTTGTAACCATCATTCTGCAGTATCTACACGGAGCGAACAGAGAGAGAGAGAGAGAGAGAGAGAGCTATTTGTGCCTACTGTCTTAGAGATCAGCCTTTGAGCCTGTACTGCCATTCCTGTGTTATGAGCATTCCCACTTACCCTCTCGCCCTCTTTTACAAAAAATATATACAGAAACTTTGACATCATTACACATACAAGTAAACACGAACATCTTCATATATCTACACACGTATTCTATATATACTGAGATGTTATAAAAATTTATTTATTTACGTCTCTATTCAAAAAAATGGAAGTTGTATCAAAGATACCTACTTTCTAAACTTATATATAAATACTCTTTTTGAAAGTACAACACCACTTGCGTCTGTCAGTCATACTCATGCTGTTTTTCAATGTATAAATTTCAACAGATATCGAATATAATGCAATAGTTTACAATGAGTAAACGAAAAAATGAAGAGGTTGTTTTAGAAAGGGGGAAAAAGAGTAGGAGAAAAGAAGCTGCTGCTTTTTCACGGTGTTGATAGTGAATCCCACTTAAGAAGTCGTCTTGGTAAGTATTTCTCCCATCATTCCTTTAAATACAATGGGTTTTCGGTGGTGACGACGTTTCAGATGATATTACAGCTTTAGAGGAAATAGGAACCGCAACAATAGCGTAAAAAAGTATGTACCGTGAAATGTGAGAAATGTACTACTAGTAGTGCCAATGGGTTCTCCCCGCGATATGACGAGAATTGTGCTTTGGAGAAAAAGGGAGGGTGAGGTGGTGGAAGAGAGTGTTTTTGCTGTTGTTATTGTGTGTGATGTGACTATTATATTATGGACGCTTTTTGGTCGTCATCTTTGGCTTAGCCTTCACTTGAAATTTCGCTTGTCATAAATATTCCTTTTGTGCAAAATCTGTCTTTATGTATAAGCGTATTATTTGTCAACAATCTCTAATGTACTGCGAGTCAAACGAAATTTCTCTTTTATTTATGACGCTGCTGCTGTGTATGAGACATTTTTTTCTTTTTCTTCTGTATGGCGACGTATCATCCCACATTAAAATGCATTTATCCAAAAGGGTAAGACAAAGAGAAAGACAATGAGAGCCTGATGACATTAGAGTTTTTAAGGGAAATTGTAAGTGGTACAAGAGAAGCATGTTGATCAACATCTGCAAAGAACTAGTATTTTTATGTCGTTTGTCTGTTTCCTTTTCCGTCCAAGTGAAAGTCTTTACGTAAATGTATGCTGATGATGCTGTAAGATAAAAGGGGGTTGTAAATAACAAGCCAGGAAAAAGGGATGTAATGATAATGTCAAAGTGGTGGTTAGCTGGTTTGCTTGTTGCATTAATATGATCATGATACCAGCGACGACTTGACTGACTGCTGTTGTTGTTATACTTGGCAGACTTTTGGTTCTTTAGACCAGTACAATGTGGTTTCTGCAGTTTGTGTGGTTTGTGGGGTTTGTTAAGTAATCAGAAAGTTAAAGAAAACCGAGGAATATAATTTATACTTGTTAATACACCACTGCTACTAGCTTTACTCGCCATCCGTCTTATTTACTACTGCATGTGTTCCTCTGCTGCAATTACTCCGCTCACATCAACTGTCATTCCCTTCGCTTTTCTTCTCTCTTTTTTTGTCTTTTTCCAAGAGTGTTGATGGAAGATGTCTCAGGACATTCATTTCCCTGCTACTGCTATTACGCACGCTGTGAGCACAGTAAAAAAAAGAAGAATGTTAGGGGAAAACGCGTTATTTTTGTATCTGTGCTCTTGTTGGCCTTCTTTCTCAACGGCAATTTTAGCTACTGTTGATCACAGTTGTGATATGCGTTGGCTTGCGATGCTCTCTTTCTTTCTCTCTCGTCATTCCTGCGAAGATATTTATTATGTTCTTCCAAGGGTCGTTGGTTAGCTGGTTCGTTGCCCACACGAATTTGTCTCGTCTTAATACAAGTTTTCTTTTGTAACGAGGGGGAAAGGAGGACATAAAGCAAAGAAATACGTAATGTACCTACTGTGCGTACACATATTTTCTTGTGCATAGGAAAAATGAGCAGGAGAACTCGTGTTGTTGAACAATAAGGTATTCCAAACAATGACAAAACCGTATATTTTCATATTATACCGTCGCTCTATTATACAATCTACGAACATTTACCATTGAGCCATTACCGCTTTTAATACCAGGGTTTATACGAAATGTCTGGCCTGAGAGTTGATTTTATTGCTACTCCACTATTTTAAAATTTAAACCACAAAATTATTGATTTTTATATAGAAATGTTTATTGCAGACTGTCTGTTTTCGATTTTCGTGTTGTGGTTGTTTGTTTAAAACAAACGTTTTCCATGTAAGCCAATGCTTCTGTATGAGACCAGGTTTTATGCTTAAAAAATACGGTATTCACAATATAATGTCGTAACAACACCAGAACATAGTATTAGCGACAGTTACTTAAAGCAGGGCATACATGTGTGGCGTTGGTTATATAGAGCGCAAGATTTCAGTGTATATCTTTGGTCAAATTAAACAGGCCAAACAACGCACCCTCAAACCTTTTCTTCTCGACAGAGCACATCAACAAGTGTGATACGGAAGTAAGTTGATATCTATGTCCATTACACACGTAAAGCACGTCCTTCTTAGAGTCATAATGATTATGTCTAATAGTAGTGTGCAGAACGCATAGACTGGGAATACCTGTATACATATAAAACTGTCCATAGACGTATTTATTTTTTGTCATCTCTTCTTTTTCATTCGTGTGTTAGGTGCTATTTCTACCATAAACAGAATCTGCCAGTAAAAAAACCGGCGACGGAAAACCCTCTGCCAATCATGCACGTTCAAGGATGCAAGCCCAAGCAAGATTTTTATGTAAATTATGTAGTAGGTTTACTGTTTATTAAACCGGTATATCTTGCTCGTATTGCAAATAGAAGAGAAAGTGAAGTCAAGCCAACCTGTAAATCCCAAAAGAGAAAGATTTACATCTATATGTGTCGTTGAAACGCGTCTTTACGAAAGAGACGGAAATTTTGGATTAAACTACCTACAGATATATAGTACCAAGTACCACCACAACCGAACGCAGAAGTTGGTGGGACGCATATTTGAAGACGGACAACAATATTAGTAGGACGAAGTAGATAAATATATGCATAGTTCCTATTGGAGATAAATGAACATGCGTGTTGTTTATAGGTGACATCATAACTCTTGTTGTCTGATTGTGTTACCAGTTTAGTGTTTTATCTCCAAGAAAACCCAATCACCGTCCACAGCGAGTTCAAAATATATATGGAATTTTATTGTGAAAAAAGGGTTGTCATATGTAAAAAGACGTTTCCTGTTTTTAAGCCGATTTATTTTTGAATGCACTAATTACAGAATTTGGAGTCACCCAAAATCAAGATTATTGAAAACCTTCCCCGTCCAAATTATGCGAGCTTACTCTCATCTACAGGATGCTTCATGTTGTTGTTACACGCTTTGTGCCTTTCACTAGTACGTCATCCCCTTAAATTGTAAATACCATATGTGTAGATATGAACGTTTTCATTCATGGTTTGCATATGGCAGCAGCATTTTCACTATCCATCGTAAATTTTCATAAAAAATGTTTAAAAAAATAACAGCATACAGTATTCCTTCGCAATTCCCTCAACCTTGAGAATGGGAAGAATGACAAAAAAGGTAATTTATGACATCCCAGATTCAACACAAAACTATATAAATTTGTGAAAACACCCTGATTTGGTGCTACCTTAGAAGTTCCATCTTTAAAAATTTCTTTTAATTATCCATTTCATGGTAAGGGACACTTACTGAATGGTACCAATATGAAGAAAATTCAGGTACATTATGTCTATTATAAACAAGACATTAGTTGCATTAAATGGAATTAAGTATTACAAGTCATTAAATGTATTCATCTAATTTCTTTTCGAAGCTGAGCCGAGGTTGGTTACAATTACCCTCACGAGTTGTTTTATGCTGCATTATTGTATGCATGTTTTGCATGAGCAGCATCTTCCTTTGGTTTCATTTAAATCGCAGTCAACAACTCCTTGACACAACCATTTCCTATCACTTTCTTGGCACAATAATAGTTAAATACGTCTGATTATTACAGGTTTCCAGCATATGATTTGATTAATGTCGCAACATGGAAAATTTCGACCAATATGTATGTATTTTTAGCTTTCGTTGCTTCAGGGTGTTTTATATTTATAGGTACTGTCTAAGTATGTAATGTAAACATGTACGGCACTGTCGCCTATATTTTATATAGCTTTTTTCAGATTAAAAGAAGAAACGTTTATAGTGCATAGTGATGTTGTAGACATGCTTTCCTGCACAAACACAGCATTGCTATGTTCTAGATAAAAGATAATGGCTTGCCCTTTATCCCCTCTCTACTTTTCACCCTCAGCTCTCTCAACTCATGCTTTCCATTTCACTCCCAAACATCTCATTCTACTTTACATAATTCTTTCCGGCAGCAACTTAGCAATCTTATAGACACGTTGTGTCTGCGAACTAGAAAAATAACAAACAAACATAAAATTACTTAATTTTAAGAGTAGCATGCAGGGTTTATTTACGTCACGACAGGCGGCACGGGAGTAGGTAGGTATGTCATTTAATTTTTCAATGTTCGGCCGTATCGTGCTAAGTCTCTTTGAAAAAATGCGATTTTAGGGTTTTTTAGTCACTAGCCATTTAAAAATTAGGTTTTGAATGGTGACATATCTCTGTATTTCTAGAGAGAAAGTGTGCTAATTTTGGCAAATTGCAATTTCAAAAGAATTCAAATTTGGAGTACGTATAGTATACCTTTAAATACAATACAATACAATCTATGACTATGACAACATCTAAAGCGATGAATCACGTTAGTTATAATTTGCCATCGTAATCATGTCTCATAACTTTCACATAAAATCATGAACCTTGGTCTAGTTTAAACTGTATGTCTGATATTCATGGATGAGGTTCCTGTGAGGGGTAGATCTAAACAGACGAAACATACTGTGAACTAGTGAAAGCGTGTATGCACGAGCAAGTAATTACTGGTTTTATGATGTTGTGCTGTGCATATATATGTCTGTCTTTAGACACAATTACTCATAAACTACTGGACGGACTGATCCTAAATTCGGTACACAAACGTCTTAGGTCCTTCTGTTCTGACATACAACTTTATTTTTGTATCTTACAAATGTCTCGTAAAGATTTTTACAAGTTCACAAAGTACACAGGAAGTATGAATGCAAAAAGCTGCTGGTCGTGCATAATAGAGAATGGAAGCTTTCCTATAACTATATTAGAAGCATATGCACTAACGTTCTCTCGTTTGTGTATGGAACGATTTATGACAAAATAAATAAATGAACTTTTAGATGCACATAGGTACACTTCAGACAACAGCGAGTAGTGCAGAGACGACAGGACAGACAAAAGAAGTAACGGAAATGCCATGTCTCTAGTTTGTTGTTGTTTTGAATTTGTGAAGCCGACAATATCTAATGAATGGCAACAAGTGAAGAAGTCACAAGCACGAAGGGCGCCTTCTTAAGACAAAAAAACAAGTGAGTAATTTTCCCAATTTCCGTGAGTCTGTCAACGTTAGCATGTGTGATTTATATGCGTTGTAGTACGTAGCTTGCTGTTTTATTCATGTCGGAGACATGTTTGTCGTTGTCGCCCATTTATGCTTACTACGTTGGCGTTCCTTTTGCGGATAGTGAGATGTGCGGGGGAGGAAAGTTGAAGTAGCGAAGAAAAAAATCTACGTCAATGCAGCTTAAATCAAACTTGAGTCCGCGTCCAGTAACGAGCAAATGTGTATGTGCATAAATAATCACACCCTTAACTCATGTCAAAAGAAGCTGTACTTTTTGTAGCTTCACCCTGTACAACAGTCATTGGCTACTAATGCAAACAATTGGCCCTCCAACTCCTACAACTTCTGACGCTCTTACTACGATAATGTTTCACAAAGAGAACAACGTAATAATGATAATAACTAATGACAGATAATGTTTGTGTTGTCGCGCCGCTCAATTTTATATTCTTGTGCGTAAAGCTGCTTTACTAGCTACGTACTAAGTAATGGAGTAAAATACTTACGTTTCTAGTTTAGAGTCGATGATGCTGCAAAGCCGCTCTCTCTGAAAAACACGGCATTGTCACTGGCGCTAAAACGTAGTAAGATCCCCACATTTACTTTTCAAGTCAAAATGTATATAACTACTCTAATGATGCTACAAAGACAGGCAGATGTGTTTCTGTCAAAGATTGACACAAACTGGTCAAAAAGAGTCGGAAAACATTTTTTTATTTAAATTACGGTTTGCACCTTTCTTCCGGCTAACTTGTTGAGGACTACAAGAAAACTGGCACAATACTGGTTTTCCTGTTGATTGTCGAGCTGGAGAAAACGGAATGAACCAAAAAAGGATGCAAAGGAGTTTTGCATGTGTTGTACAACAACTCTGTTACAAGTTACTGAAGAGTTGGCAAGTAGGAAGCTGGAGGTTACAAGAGAAAGAACTCGCAGTTTAGTCAGTGTGACTGTGTAGTTGCAGTAGCGATGATGGTGCTGCAAGTATTAACAAGAGAAGAGGGGCGCGGGGGAAGGAGAAAGAGACCAGTACATGAAAAAAGAGCATTCTACAACTTTTTCCATAGAACAGTGTGTATATATTTTACCACTCATGTTTCCCATGTACGTACGAGAGACTCCTTGGTTCTGACATGGCATCATCATCATCATCATATCGTCATGCTCCTCTGTTGTCCTGCTTTAAGCAAAATAGTAGTAGTGAAGTAGCAACAAGAAGCAACAAGCAAAAAATTGGAAAGAGGATGTAAGGGGAAAGCAAGCTTGAGCATATTATTATTAGCAGACAACGCAAAGGAGAATGGAAACGGCTAGATGGTTTATGGATACCTATATACCCCCTTTCATATATGCACTCTGTGAGTAACTATATCTACTTTAGCATGCGAGATAGGGTGAGACAAGGAAGGAAACTCTTTTTCTCTGTGTCGGTTTTGCTTCTGTGCCTGTTTATATTCCAGGGAAGACAGCAGCGTTTGATTGAAAAGTAGAAAGTACATTTTATGGAGAAAAAGGAGGAAAAAGCATAAAGTGGCAAGTCAGTGGTGGTGGCATGGTGGTTGAATGGTGGTAGTAGCAACACAGTCGTTTTACGACACAGTGTTATTATTACTCGTGTTCTGGTGGTGGTACTGGTACCAGTACAACTAACACATCATTATACACAAGTTGTTTCAGCTTAGCAAACAACCATCAGCAGCAGCAGCAACGAGAGAGAATCACACTTATAAGATGCATATTGTTGGAAGTAGACGCAACACATTGCACACACTGCTTTCCCACATTTTCCTCTCAAGCTATGACGACGAGGGCGACACATCACCCACTAAAGAGGAATTATATATTTTGTTGTACAATGAATAATTTAAAAAGTAACTGGTGGTGAAAGAAGGAGGAATACACATGGCACCAGGGAAAAGCCCATCAGAAGCACAACTTTGGCAGTACTACATGATGATGTTTATAACGCAACACGCTTTACACATATATGCATGCATACGCAATGACATTAAGAGCTTATTTGTACGTGAAGTGAACGACTTTGCCCGGTTTTTGATGCGGTTTCGCCTGTTCGCCGCCTGTGTTGATGTGGAACATGGCACCATCATCAGCAATACACACAAAAATTATATTGACGAAACATGAAAGCTGAGTGTGAGTAAACATGAGGCAACAATGCCAATCTATGAACGTCAGCGAAATATTGAAGGAATAACTTGACAATGGCAATTGTGGGAATATTCGGGGATGTGTTGTTCACATTCGAGTTGACGAGATTACAATATACACCTATTTATAAATATTATCATGTTCAACGCAAAAATAAACATCATCATCATCACATTCGGTGGGTAAGGTTTATTTAGGGAAGTGGTAAGTGGTAAAGGAGCATTAGGAATAAACGACACTCGAACACCGGATACATACATAAGCAATAGGACTGTAGTAAGTGCTTACATCCTTTAGCAAATCCAATGATGCTCATTTTGTGCAAAAACTGCAACGTATTAAGCATAATATCAAGCTTTATTCTGCTGCTGTAAAAGAACATCCTGGTGTGAAAATGTTTATATTGATTCTTTAGGGTACTTCTGTTGCTCTTTTTATCATAACTTTTTGTAATTTCCGACACCCTCAATTGCAATATACATATGTATAGGTACGTGGTACGTGGGTGATTTTCTTGCAAGAAAAGCTTTCTAAATGCAATTTTTACAAGATGAAAACAAGATAATTAAGTTAGTAATAACAAAAAAGATGCTCAAGGACGAGGTTTAAATTGTTTCATATGTTTAATGCTTTTATTTGGAAATTCAAAAGCGATTGATAACTTTAACAAAGTTTTAGAATCATATAACAGTAAAAAACATAATGTATACGATATTATGTGATCCTGTTTATTAACTTTCTCGGAATCATTACTGCAGCTATGTATTTCCGCTCTGAGGATCAGTACACATGATATCACAGCAGAAAAATGTTGTTTGAAGATGGATGCAGAAGGTATATATTATTTATACTAAATATCTTTTAAGTAAACATGGCTGTATGAGTATATTACGTGCTGAAGGAATAGATACTACCCATAGCCCATTGTGTCATTCATAAAAATATCTATAGATAAATATATCTCATTATAACAAATTTTATAAGCAAGGAGGTGCATGGAAGAACTCAAAATATCTGTTGGTAGCCATTCTTCACTGGGTTCTTTTGGCAGGAAAAGCGTTTGTCTGTCAGTTCGCTTACAAGTAGCAGTAGCTGTGAAAATACTTCGGATTTCGGGATGAGCAAGGCGCAAAATTTCGTTATGGGGTTACTTGATACTGTGCTCAAAAATCGGTGTACCTCCAATAAAGTACACATAATGCTTCGTCGACATTATGTTTTATTCGTTGTTACTACTATTGGTTTTGTATATGTACGTTCCTCTAAATCATAAAATTCTGCTAATTTATGAGTGCCAGCAAATAGATACCCGTGCCAGTACAATATGTTGCAAGTATTAATAGAAAATAGATCTGTGCTGTGTAGGAAAATCAGTATAAACTTATGCTGTTCAAAAAGTTGGTCGCTCAATTCAAAACTGCGAGAAAAATATTTTTCCGTAATTATTTTATACTACCGCCAACCGCCTATAAAAATGTTTTCCTATTTTGTCTGTCCTGACCAAACAATTTGCTACTTTTCAAAACAGATGATTCCCCCAAAACATAAATTCTCCTGTTGCGCTGATTTCTTGAGAATGTGCGAAAATATCTTTCAGTCACTTATACTAGTTGAATAAGCGAGAAGAACAAAATAGCTCTCCCCAACCATACTATACAGAGAAAGAAAATGCTGACAAACTAGTTTTATTGAGTAAAATTCCTCGTAATTTATTTCTTATTTGTGCGACTTTCCCATTCGTCTATCGTGGTTTTCTGACTTCAGACTAGACTGCAAGTCTTTACCAAGTGCATTCATGCCTACAAATAAAGAACGTTTTATCTTCATTCCGTCTTCCCCACGCCACATGCGAACACAAGCATTTCATGTGTTTAATGTTGCCCCATTTCGCATAGATCACTTCAACTTTCTTTTTTCTTCTTATTAATATTTCTGGAAATTATGCAAATAATACAACTCTCGGTACCACTCATATGTATGCTCTAGTTTACTCTGGTTGTGTATTAAACCACGAGAGACCCAAAAAGTTGCTACTGTAATAATAGTGATCACCCGTGCGCCAAACTTTCTCTTTTATTGGGCAAAAGTAACTACTCTTAAATAACAAATACACAAACACAACAATCGGGCGAATCCTTGAGTGTAGTTCGACTAAGAATTTACTTTAACGGGACGATTAAGTAAATCATACCCATCTTTCTATAAACTATATAAACATTGCGTGGATTTTAGCCTATTTCCCCCAATAGTCTCCTTGCATTATGGAATTATGCATGCATTGTTAAGTCTCGGTAAGCACGGAGAAAGTACGCGTATTTGTATAATATTATGCATAAGATCCGTTCACGGTTGAAACGAACGCTAATATATTCTCTAAACACTTTACACGGTATAACTACTCCAATATAATACGAATGTCTATTATTAGCGGGGTATAGTGGTGATTGCAAGATCAGGGAAAACGCCACGCAAACACGTCGTTTTTGGCGTATTACTAATACTATTGCTTTACTACTTCTCATGCTGTGATTATACTATGCAATATTATTATTCATGTTTCATTGCATGCTCGTTTTGGTGTACTTAATAGACAGAAATGCATGAAGGTTGTGGTGGATGTATATTATGATTGTAGTTTCGACCATGGTGGTGGTGGTGGAAGTTCTAATGGGGCAGGATAAGGCAGTAAAACGAGAAAGCTCGTAATATTAAAACCAATACACGGTTTGTGTGAGGGAGTGTGTACGGTCTACGCTTTAGTCGTGTGCATGATCGTAGTAGTGGATTTGAATGACAGGATATTTATATTAACGCGATCATTACGTGGAAACTTAAGTACACAGCACAATAAAACTCGTACGAAATGCATTTTTATTATCACGTTCGCTTCGGTTATAGCGACTGACTTTATTATTATGATTGCGATCGGGATCATGTTGTTATCTTTCGATAGTATAAAGGATAATATAAAGCATTATCAGTTAGGTTGGATAGATCTATCTGCGCGCTGAAAGAAGTGGTAAGGTTACAACAGTTGCTGTTTATTGAAAACAATATAACATTGTAAGCGTACATTTGCGGGGAAAGTAAGACCAAGTTCAATTGGAATGATGACAATGATAGTGATCTAGAGAACAACTCAAACAGCTCGATCGCCCTGTCACCAACACTCACTTTTCACAAAACTCATAATTGCTGATTCAATCAACAAAGAACGGGCTTTCCTAGATAGCTCATAGTTATGTAGTTTTCGTATCCTTGCCCTATGAATCGTGCAGATATTGGATTGATGGTTTTCAATACACATTCATTGCTTTACGGATTCTCCATTCCATCTGTTCCCCCATAAACAAAGAGCTTCGCAATTCCACCAGCGAGCTTGTGTGGAGAAGGTGCAGAGCTTTTCGGGGGAAAAGTGACGTTGACGATACAAACCACTAACACGAACGATGATGAAATGATGTAAGTAAGGACGAAAGATATTATGACAATGCAGCACGATACTACGAATATGGTTACGACAGTACATTTTACGTCTAATCTAATAACACGTACACATATATATACGGGGGATACATATTATGCACATCCTTATCGGTATACACTAATAAGTGATGATGGTTAAGTATTCATATTTTATAATAATATTCGTGCTATCACTTAATGTTCCCATTAGTGAGCTTGTGTGACGGATAAAAAAGGAAGTGCAAATTCATATGGGAAAAGTGGTAATGGGTTGAGTGGATTACGACGACAGTTTGATGATGTCAATGAAGCATCTGCCTTCACTTCACGGTGTGGGTTTTCTACATTATTCCCGTCATGCACATAAAGTAGCATAATAGCTACATATACGGGGAAACATGATATAATTTCGGAAATAAGCTAATATATTAAAGAAATATAGGAGACCTCATACATTGACGATGAGGAGACACAACCTATACATTAGTACATTGACATAGTGGTTTACATACTTTGAATTAGGTACACCACGTACAACTTTTTTTATGACAAAGGCGCATCAATGTCCGTATTAGAGGAGGGAATCTGTGGGAGTACCTAGTGAAAGATACATAATGTTGAACGTTAAGATACTGTATAATAGAACATGTATATTATATCTTGCTGGGACTGGGAAAAAGGACGAATTGAATTTTATTCTGGTGAAAAAAACATAATGTACCTACATGGGTAAAGAAAAAATCATCAGCAATAAAAGAGTCTTAGGTTGTTGGAACATCTGACTTAAATTATGCATAAGTTGACATATTTTTGTGTTGGGAACAAGAGATGATGATGGGACTTGACTGAGAATGCTTGGATGGAAACAAGAAAATTCTTCTTTTAACTTTTTGTCGGTATACATCATATACATATGAATGCACAGATATTGTTTATGCGCCATATGTGTCCACTGAGTGAGTGAATGGCTGGAATATTTCATGACTTAATCTTTTGCGCGGCAAGCTAAGAGTGAAGAACACTCTGGGAGGTACGATGAGCTCTGATCAAAATTCAGAGCCAGAGTCTGTTGTGAGAAAATGAATGAAAGATTTAAAAATAGACTGGACTTTTCCAATTTTGTTTCCATTGCTACTCCTCTGCACAGTGGCAGACATTCTTACATTTTGGCAATACAACAGGCATGTGTATCCATCATTCAATGCTGTATTCGCCATAACAACATCGAACAACTTTCACGGAGTTTGGACCATACCTACATGATATGTTATCATGGGAAGAGAACACCGACACAACTAACAGTAATGCTAAACAAATACGTATTACCAATTAAGTAGAATATTAGTCTTCTTACCATTTAGTATTATCCAAGAATTAGTCAAAGTTACGAAATTTGTACACTGTTTGATCACTTCAAAGATAGATTTAATATAAGTTTATGTACAAATATGCATAAACATAATCTTAGAATCTGCCGTGATTCGTTTCGAAGATAATGCCGTTCAAATTCCTATGACGACATAAATATTCGCAATATACTTTGGTGTACAAATTCATTTTAACTGGGAAGAGGAGTTCGTACATAAGAACTGATTTCTTGGCAACTAGTCTCTGATGTAGGATGAGAAATTATGTGAATGCCCTTTCACTGTTTCTACTTTTGATTTCTAGATATTAGTGCAAGTCAAGTTTACTGACAGTACTACAGTTCACAAATGCATAGTATTTTTAAAATATTATCGATCCCGGTCGTAAACATTGTGAGTTTGCACTAAACAGATTTGTTTGGCTAGTAGTCTCACCATCATCATCCTCATAAATTTTTATATAATCTATATTTTGTTGATGCTAGTAATTACCTAAAGTTTCAAAAGGAAAAGGACAATGTAGTTTTTAAATGGATCGGCACAATACAGTTCAGGCAAGAACGGAGCCAATTAATTGGTTGCTTTTTAACCTTATGGGCAACATTTTAGTTACACACATGAGTATTGTGATAAAATGTACACTAGGAAGGATTACAAATATTTGAAAAGATATGTCATATATGCCACTCTGAATCTTTAGATAAGTTGATATACAATACCGTATGTCGGTGTCAGTACACGTATATTCTGTGCTGTGAATGCCTATGGTTTATTATAACGCGGTGTTACACAAGTGTTCGTGGTATTCCATGAGCAACACTTGAAATCCTTTTGATGTCAGAATTCTGCTGAATACATATGTGGAAACTGGAAACACTCATTTAGAAACCCAATCATTTATTACAAAAACAAAAGGAAATTGCGAATGTTGCATGACCATATAAGGATTGACTAAGAAACTTCACATGACAAGTTTCACGCTGAAACTTACAATTAGTTAGCTGTTCTCTCTCTGACCTAAAACATATCAATTAACTAATTTTTACAACTAATTAGATTCTACTGCAGTAATGCTGATCTAACATTTACCCCGGTCCTCAGGTAGTGTACATTGTTAGCACCGAAATTCATTCCGTTTAGAAAATAACACACAAATATTCACAAATCGTTAGTGGCAGTCAGGGAGGACAAATTTATTACCCGCGTACAGCACAGCACACATAATAAGTATGATTGACACTTCAACGCTAGAAATTAAATGACAGAATCTTTCGTAGGAGCAGCATTGTTTAGTTGACAGTTGACAGACATGATTAAATGATGTAAACAATTAAGGGCAAAAGATGATGGGATGGATTGGCCTTTGCTTTCCTTCCATCCAGGAAATGAGATGCCTGTTTTTCTGCTGTAGCAGCCGTAGCAGCATCAGTGCTTTTACTCGATCTCCGAGTCAGTCACTCATACACTCGCATAACAGCGCCAATAGCAGTACACAATACTTTATATGGAGTACATATTATACTTTCCTGCTTTCTACTTACTCCTTTCTACTAAAAGTTACATTTACATAATAAGAAGAATTAAAATTGAGTATATGCAGTGAGTAGTGAGTTGCCCTGGGAGAAAGACATTTTACCACCAAGTAAACGTATGTGTATGCTCGAAAGAAGCTTCCCCGTTGAATTTATATTCATAGATGACGAACGAAAGCTGTCTTTCACCAGAAAAAATCTCCGAGGAATTGAAGGATTATTTAAAATGTAATACCCGTATTTCCTCTTCTTCTTTGCTCAAGGAATCATCATCATCATATGTAATTGCTCTGTCTCCCCCATACACTTCCTGCTATCTATCATTACTCCTACTGCCGCTGGTACAGACGCGACAAAGACGACGGCACGACATGCAAGAATTAGGCAATATGAACATCGGGGGCTTCCTTCCACTTTGCTATAATTTTCTTCAGTAGATTTTTACTATGTAATACTTATGTTTTTGCATTTTATCTGTAATTCGGTCTAAATGAAAAATACTGCTTCAATGTTGCTCTTGTATAGGTTTTTGAGACCACTGATCACTGGAACTAAACAGAAGAATGGTACACGTCTATTTCATCTTGGAAAGAATATATACTATTCATCGCCAATTGGATTGTATAAAAGGTACTATTTTAGTCACACCGAACTGTCTGCTGTTGGTGTTGTACACATAAGCATACAGGGGGAAAGTTTCAGGCTTTCACAGCTTGTGAGCTTCTTTCGCTGAAATAGGAACAAAAGATGAGAGGAAGAGAGAGTAAATCCAAGCATGCAGAAGCAATATCCGTTTTTCTTTTGGATGAATACAAATTATGACTAGTGAAAAATTCAATGCATGTGGCCTTCTGCGAGAAGTTTCTAAGCACATGACGTTACACATTGGAAAGAAGATGGAGACAACCGTCATGTGTATCATATATACCATCGCCATCGCCACCGTGAATCGTACAACTAACTGGTAGTGGGTAGATACAGTTCCTAAAAAAATAATACCTATAAGGTTATGTGTAAAAGTCGGTCTGGGTAAAAAAAAGTATGCAGGCACACACACAATAGCGTCATGGTCCCTCGTGATTTTTTCCGAAAACATTTATAGAGTCAACTTTTGTACAAAAAATGGGTAAAGTGGTAAAAGAATATGTTCATACACAAAAATAACTGCATGCTCGTCTCGTAAATAGAGCATAGGCCGCCGCGGTGGCTGTTGTGTATTTGAAAAAGAATGTATAGAAAATAGCTTCGCTGCTAACATGCCTAGTTGGACGTCGGCTCTGCAATATGCATCCCTAATATGACAGTATATATCTACATTATTATTGCAATAATATATATACAGTATACACCAGCATAGACAGCTTCAACTTGGTTTTCTATTTTTCTTTTCTTTCTTATTTGCCGTAAAAACTGTTTCCATCTTGGATTAGTTCATTTCCTTCTTGGTATCTTGGTGTAGAAGACAAGAAAGAAGAGAAAGAGAGAACATATCGCACACGGTTTCCATCCACGTACTAATATAAGCAACAGGAGCCAGAAGTGAAAGCAACTGGTTTGATGTATACACACTAGGTATTCCCACACAAAATGTATGATGATGTGAGTACCAACCTGTGATGTATGTGTATACAACAGGAAAGCATTACCACCACCATATAACATCGCTAAATTGTTACTAGCTCAGCGTCCATAACCGAAACACATAAATAGAATGTGAATTACGTGTAACCATCTAGTTGCAATATTTTTTTATACTTGTATAAAGAATTCGAGTTCGCAGTCATCATGTGGGCGAGCATGACAAAGGAAGATGGTTTATGGTTATATCAGAGTAACAGACAAGTAGTACATACACACAATGGGAGAAAAAGTGGGAAAAGACAAGCAAAAAATAGGTATGCATACAAGACAAAGTACTAAATGCAGTGCTTATTATTTTGGCGACCATGCTTCTTTCTGTATGAATAGTTTGTAAAGAAGTATGTAGGCAGGAGAGAAGTGGCAGCAGCGTTGATAGTGCCGCAGCATCGATGTATAAGAAACAAGCAGTTGTGTTCTCCTTGAAAGACGATCAAGATGAAATAGAAAGGAAATCTCCCAGGGAATTGGACTTACAGGGGAAGGGAACATAAAAACTGACACTGCTCAACATCAGGGATCTTATCAAAGTTGAGCTTGGTATTTTGGGAAACTTGGATTTTAAGAAAATAAAAGTAAATATACACAGTAATATCAAATATATGCTAGAAGTACATATGCTTTTACAGGAATCAGTTTCCACTTTCTACATATTAACTATGATCGTCATACTTGAATACTGTCTTGTTAGAATGAAAGGAAGCCGTTTGCTTTTTTGCACTAAGTACTTAAATACTAGTGAGTATTCATGATAAAAACGGTGTGCCAATTTCCCAGTGTGAAGTGAAAATACACAGCTAGTCATTTACGTTCCTCTCCACCGTAACTGAGGTACTGAACAAGGATAACCAAGTGGGAGATGAAAACACAAATCCTAATATACCTGGTAGCTTCTATAAAAATAAATGGACGCTAATCAGAAAAATATTGTAGTAAAAACATAATCACTTTTACAACTTCTCTCCAACAACATCTGCTAAGGTGCAGGAGCTTTCTGAGATGAATATGCCTTTCGTTATAAGTTGATGTACTTAGAGAAGTGATGTTTTTAACTTGAATATAGTCAACAGTTTAGTTGCTTGTTTGTGTGTGTGTGTGTCTGTCGCTTCGTTTTTACCTGTTTTATATGAAATAGAAATGTTTTTTGTTTACTATTTTCATGCTGCGTAGATTGTGTGCAGATTCAACTCAGGGGAGTTTTGACGCACCTGCACGAGCATTTTTTCCCTGTATGAAAAGCAGTCATTAAAATGTGATACACTCAAAATATATTTCCCTGGCGAGAGCGAGAATGCGCTCGTACGTTTAAGTCCGTAAAATACTTTAGATAAATTGGAAACAGAAATGTTTTTGCATTTAATTTTCTAATTTTATCCCTCCTTCGTGACTTACAAGAAGAGCACAACCACGTGAAACATACAGCGTAGTATCGTCGTGGTGGGTATCAAACTAAAGATTATTAAATGGTGAAGTCCATGTATTCGTATCATGTTGTCAGTCTGTCTTCCGTCCGGCCCAAAATCTTTTTGGTTTTTAAATTACACAATTCGTCGTTAAATCTTTTTAGTGATTTTGAACTGACCCGACAACGGCAACTATTATAAACCGTAAACTGTATGTTTCTAGGTTTTGAGCGCGGCAGGCGCCACCAAATATTTTACATATTTAAAGTTGACGAAGTATCTGAAATTGGGGTTTCAAAACTTTTAACTGTCTGACGCTTGAGTTCTTTATTTTTTGTTCTTGAAAGCGGCTCTACTTCTTTGTCGATCTATAAAACAGCAAGAAAACTTGAGAGAAAGATACGGAATAGTGGGACAATACGAAATAAATATGTAATCAGTTTTTAAGCTTTTATTCGCTTGATTAGGTTTTGATTAAGCTGGTTTCCTGATTATGCTATGGTTGCTGCATTTTGCATACGGCACACTGCCTTTGAGACTGTTTCGCTAATTCTAGTCAATTTTAATTAAAAATATCTACGGACAATCTTGTCGAACAGACACATGCGATTTATCATTTTGTATATGTCGTATAATAAAGGTATTGGGGTAGAAGAAACTCATGTTTGCAACATTGCAACTTTGCCAGATGAATCTAATGCTAGCCGAGGCTGGATGATAATTCTTTCGTTCCATTCCACGGATAATGTTCCACCAAAGATTTAAAAAAAAATATTTTGTAATTTTGTTTAGCATATACGATTACTTCTTTAATGCTGAAAGTAGTTAATGCGATCCGTATGTTTGTCTGTCTGTCTGTCAGTCCGTAATCATGATAACTCTAGGATTTCGCTCAAGTTTGGCAAGCGTATACCTTAGGTCAGTGGAATATACCCTATTACAATTCAGACCAAACGGACAAGTATATCACGGAAGTTATAGGGGTGGATGGTCCCTACATATGTAAATGCACAATTTTTTTGTGAAAATAGACTTTGAAACATATGCTTTCCGTATTTCTCCCTAAGGTGGACTACACCGTGCGTTTGTGATTGAGCATTGTGCGATAGGACAGCGTACACTTGAGTAATGCACATACTGGCATTTAAAAGTGTTCCCGTTTCTGTTATTGTAATTAGAAGTTTGTTATCCACTGACCATTACACTTATTGAATAAAAGTAGAGCACTTTTATTTTTAATATTACAAATTATACTATGTAGATATATGCAGTGTTCGACTAGTCTTTGGAGTAATGCATATTGTGTTGCGTTACATGGTATAAGAAGTCCATAATCAAATTTTCATCAAAGAATTGATGTCTAATTCATTTACTACATTTTGCTTTAAAGGACGAAATAAAGTTAAGCATTTTACATGAAACTGAAGGAAATAAGTAATTTAAACATTGAGATTGCTTGTGCATTTTATCAGTAACAAGAAATGTATGTTTACTAAAATAAATGTTACGCATGCCCAAAATTTATGTACGAAAATGTATGCAGCGTCCTTTATAAATGATAGTACCTGAACCTAACCCTAACTATTCCTGACTTTCTTTCAATGCAATAATCATCAATTTTCATTTCGATATTGGATAAGATATGCAGGAATGCAAACAATTTAATAAGGAAAAGATTGGAAACACAATTGCGTGAGCTATAATTATATGAATGTATTAAAAAATACAATACATTAAGACTTTAAAGATCTGCCCACCACACACCAAATTGGTAGTAGCTAGTCGTTGTTTGTTCCTTTCAAATGGTGTAAACTAATATTAAAAGAAATACAAACTTTCCTTTATTCTTCATTCGATATCGGGCATCACACACTAACAACGCAGGGACTAGGCTTCTCAATTTTCAGTTTTTGGAATAGTTGCCGCTTTTTACACAAAGACGTTCCAACATCTCATGACGTAGTTTTATTATTCATATATAACAATTCATTTGGGTAAAAAGTAATTGACACAGCAGTCGCTCTTGTTGGATGTTAGATGTTCTATTTTTAAAATTTGAATAGTATGAAGCCTTCGATGTTTTAAACAAAAAAACAACGATTTATGTTTCGTGTATCGTGTATTTCAATTTTAACCCAGACATGCATACCAACTAACCTATATATATCGTGAACCTTCTCATTTCTCTAAGCATGTGCCACAGCTTTCGAATGTTTTCCATTTCCAGTAATAAAATGAGCAAAGGCGACGTATGCCCTATTTACGGATAACAACTTGACAAAGAACGGTTTCCTTTATTGTAGAGCCTTGTTGTTGTATGAATAGATTGATTTACACCTGATTCCACGGAAAATAATTGAACAAAGCTCTCCTTATTCTGCTAGAATCACCACCTTCATTCCTTCGTTTAACGCAAAGTTAACAGTGTCTCCCACCTAAGTTCCTACATACTTATTATCCCTTGGTTATTTTGTCGTGGTATTTTCTCATCTTGTTGACTTTTTGCCATTTTAGTTGAGAAGTACCAAAGGAATTCGTGTCTCTCTTGTTGAAACTTGAAAGAGGTACATATAAATCGAAGGATAGACCCACCACCTCTATATAACGAGACAGGAAAGTAAAACTGTGGCGGAATGTAACAAAAGCAGTCACAAAAAACGCAACCCGTCGCCTTTCTTGGTGGTTTTGGTGAAAATATTCGTCAAAAGACAAAAAGAACGTCATATACTCTTAATATATGGTTTGGCGTGCAAGCACCTACACCACAGTTGCTGGCGTGTCTCCAGTGTTTGTCGTCGTCATTACTTTCCCAGTTCCTGTGTGAAACAAGAAGCAACAAGCCGATAAACAGGAACCGGGAGAAAGAGGGATATGTAGTGAAAGCTTTATCCGCGTGGTATTGAAAACGAAAATAGTTTTGATAACACCGTTTCTTCTTTTTAATACACACGCCACGAGCTTAAGCTTTATTCTCGCTTTGTGTCAAGTATTCAAGGTATTTATATCCCCTCTCTCTATATACACACTTTGGTATGTGTCTACGAAAGGAAGACACATTTGTGTGTTTAGAGGTATGTTTTATCCAAATGTATTTGATCTACTCACGAAAAAGATGTAGTGAACCAACAACGTGCCTCCACTTTGGCATGCCAAGAACGTTCTGATTTTCTGTTTCTTGTCATTTTAGTGCACTTTTGATCTCCTTTTCGGGATTCTATACAACTTTCTTCTCTATTTTGTGATATATATGGGAAAAACTAACATTTTTTTGCCGCAGTAGTAAAAGTGTACACAGAAAACAGAGGAGAAAAGCGTTTTTATGAAAATACACGGCACACAGGCATCTGTTCTGGGTATTGGTAATAAGAAAACATAAGTATATGTGATTGCTTCTGAAAACGAGTTGGGGTAATGTATCTCAATTGTTTTTACTGGTGCACAGTAGTTTCCTCACGTAACTTGGAGTATAATGTAATGTCATGTAATTTAATACTAGTTTTTATTTGGCAGTAGTCGTACAAAGCGAAAGCCATCCACGACTCCTATTCATCTTTCGTAGTAGCACCGGAACCACCACCCACCCTTCATGTATGACATCTCTTCTTCTCGCTCTCTCCGTATATTGGGCATTAAGAAAAAATCAAGCAACGTTTTCATGCTCTCATTTCATCGATGCGTGTCACGGAAAAAGGGTTGAAATTCTAATAGGGTGTCTCGAAAATATATTTTCAATTCAACTCAAAACTCGGCGTATAAATTAATTTAAAAAGGATCCTTTGACATTTATAATGAACAGTAGCGAAAAATGATGATATATTAAAATGATGACCTACTTAGGCACCTATCACATAAAACGGACATAGTTAAGCTACACCGTTTGGATTCGAACCATATGCTGCAAAACTCCGTACGGACGACAATTTTTCTGAACATTTTATGCTGTATATATATTGTCGTATTGGAAATACAATTGCAGGGGCGTAGGTGTACCATTTTACTGCACAATCTTTTATTTTTAATTATCGTATGGACAATGAAGCCGAAAAATGCAAATGTCATGTGGGTATTATAAAAAGAAGCTTCAATGCTAAATGTTTTCCTAAACTACATATTATTTCACTATATTCCAGATCCAGACCAATAAATGATATTACTAGGTAGGTTATGGTTATACAACTAGAAATATCTGCCATGTCTATTTATTTACTGATGTTTGGTTTCACTTGAACCTGCAATTAGATGAAACTCTAAAATATACCGATTTTTGTCCTTTATTTTCTTTTTGCACTTTTTTGCTTCTTTGGGTCTACATGAGTACGAGGACGAATGGATCATGTTATCTTGTCACCGTCAAAATGCCAGTTGTTCCAAGTAATGTGATGATGTTCCGATAACCACCATAAATTCTGTGTGTTATTCGTCTATTTCTATTAGTTATATGTGTATTTCTTACTGTTGGTCGAACGTGCAATTTATCTGAATTTGAAGTGATTCCAGGCGTGCGTCCATCTTCTCCACTAATGCAAAAACGACGGAAAACTGCTGTAGAAGGACATTTACAATGTGTCTGTATTCACCATTTCAAGTAAGTAGAAAACACACTGGTTTAATACAATGCGAAGGGGAAAGAAAACAACGTCTTGGCATATCACATAATAAAATTGCATGTATGTCCACCATTGGTTTTTTAATAATGATGCGATGTGATTTCTTTGGAGGACGAGACGGTCTCATTTTCCACTTGTGGATCCAATTCTATCCACTCGAGAAAAATGGAGTGCTGCGTGCTGCAAACACATTTATGTAGTGTGCAGTAAAAAAGAAGATCTTTCCACAATAAAAGGACAAGTGTTTTACGATTCTCAAAATAAATACCGAGCATGGGTTCATCTTACAATTAAACGAAATCCTACGGACCCTAAACCTCTATACAACGGGAAGGAGAAACCTATTTCTCAAAAATAAAAGTCATGTTTCCTTCGAAGAATCATAACATCATAATCAACCTGTGAACAAGAAGATGACAGTGCAGTGGTGGACTAGTAACATTACAGATTAAATTGGCTGGCGTATACAGAAGACGTTTTTTATCATCATAATCATCGCAAACAACGTCTAGCTACGCTTTCCAGAACAAGTACCTACTCACTGGCACTGAGGTATGTTGGATACGACGGTAAATGGGAAGAAAGTGTCGTTCTTGACTGGCGTCTGGGGAGGTTGTTTACTTCGCAATTTTGAAGACAGAATAGTTGCATCGTTATACTGATTCTAACAACCCCACAGATGCTGGGGACGATAGTATGGCTCAAGTTATTTTTACGTACCTCATATCTCTAGTAATCATGTTCATAAACATGTGGCATGTATATAGCAGGTGCCTTCAAAGACCAAATTCTGTTCAGGTTTATTTTCCCATCGTGGACTTTAATATAAGATAAGAGTTTAGCATGTAGGTGTTTGTACAATCAGATAAGCTAGTTCCAAGCTAAAATTACGTATTAGCCCTTAAAAACTAATCTATTTCAATTTAATGTTTTTCGTTACTGCCATTGCCATTTCACATGGGCTAGCTGAAGTAATTGTGTCCTTAGGCAAATTATGCTAGACATATGCTATTAGACATTTGGAGAAAACCATTTTCAGTTAGATTTGATCAAAACACGTCACACGTTACAAATATAAGCGTTTCTAGACATATTGAACGACCGCAGTCATACTTTCTACGCATAGATTTTTCATGGATAAATTATATTTTCCACCTTCAAAACACTAAGGAAAAATACATTTGAACTTTTACTAACCGCAGACAATATCAAACCTTGGTATTCAATTATTTCATTTATTTAAAAAAATACAAGTCATAGAAAACTTTGCTACCTCATATATGTATGTAATGAACATAATTAAACCAAAGCAGTCGACACGAAACCAAAAAGTTTTTTTTCTTCCGAGGAAAGCCCAAATTGAGTTAAGAAGACTTTCCTACTTATCATTAAACATGAAAGATTTTTTCAGTTTCTAGTTACCGTAACCTGTATAAGCTGTTCAAAGCTGGCCAAATACTTCTTTTCCCCCAATACATCTCGAGGCTCGCCTGAGTCAGCACGCTATAGGGAAATCACCTATACTGATTTCTCTTTCCTAAGTTGGCGTATACGTATGAATGTACATCTCCTGTTGCTCCTCTGTTCTTGTCCAACTTTCCTCAAGGCGCTTCTAAAATCAAATACATGCACTGGCTGAAAAGGTTTCCGACTTATTGTCCAATGTATTATGTACAGGCTTTGGTAATTGAGGAACTAACAATCGTATTTGACGATTAACAATTAACAATTGGGTTATTGATATTTTCAATTGAATTAAAACACGTAGATGTAAATCAATTGTTACTTGTTAGTTGAAATAAAAATTGAATCCCAAATCAATTGTTAGTTATTAATTGGATTAAAACGAACAATTGAAG